>LS055883.1:0-13657 GCA_900241095.1 Acartia tonsa | reverse complement strand
TGGTGGGGAGTAAACCTTGATGGAATCGCCCTAATCAACTTGATCATGTGCATTGGATTCTCTGTCGACTTCTCCGCCCATATTTGTTATCACTACATGTCAGGTATTAATTCTGTTAATTTTATTTTATAAAAAAAGTGTCGTAATCAATAATCATGTCATATTACTATCCACATTTCGATATTTATAGTCGACATAAACCTTTGAAATTGTGATAGATAAATGTCAACAATAAATGTATAAGTTTATATGTATATTCCAGACAACTACCTATCTCATATAGCTTGGATGGACACGGTAGCAGTAGACGTAAATTAAATTTAATTAAACTTTGCTTTCTCAATTAGTCTGTTTGAAGCTTGAATGTTTATTTTGATTGTTTTGGTTAGTTTTTCATTAGATGATTTATTATTAGCAAATTATCTACATATGTCCTATTGGGTTTTTGTCAGTAAGATAAAAAAAGTAATTTAAAAAAAAATTTAGTAAACACTTTGCCTGCTGTTCTCTTGTATGGACCTGAAATTGTTAAAATTAAAAAAACTTAAAATCAATGCTATCAACTGATTGGACCCATTACAAAATCATGTATAGCTCTTATCCATTCTAATGTTCTTTAATAGGTCAAGAACTTGACATAATAGATTATCAAAGCAAAGATTAATGTACTTTTTACATTTGAAATAAAAAATTTGCGGCATTTTTAGAATTTTAATCTTCTTTAAAAAAGACTACTTTAAAGCTTAAAGGATTTTTAGAGTACTTTTTTTTACTTATTTCATCTCTATTAAAATTAATAATCTTATTGATGTAATTTAATGATATTTGAATGAAAAGAAAATAGTTAAAAAGAAAATAAAATCAAATATGAGAAAGCATTACTTTTAAAAAATTTAGAATTTTTTAAAACTTTTGAAAATATAAAGTACAACGAAGAGTAGTTTAAAAAAAATAAAACTGTATAAATTGTATCCCATTATATAAAGTAGTAAAGATTTTTTGTCTGGAGCTTTAGATATCTATAACTACTGAACTGATTGAGTTCTTCAATTTTATGGATGCTTTCCATAGGTCTCGGTATAGTTTTAGTCTATTTTACTTTTAGATTCAAGCCAAGGGATGATTTTGGGCTTTTTTTTACCAATTTGAATACAGAGCCCCTGGATACTAGGGGCGCAGCAGTTGGTATCATAAATATTAAGAAATTTCTTGAAAAAAACTATGAGAATTTTGTCTATAAGTAGCTCCACGAAAACCTTAGAGATAGTGAAGTTATTATTTATCTTCAACTGACTAATCTTTTTGATTTCTTATGAATTTTTATTATTTTAGAAGAAAACAAGAGTTCTGAAGAGAGGATTAGCAGCAGTTTGTATGCTCTTGGCCTACCCATTGTGCAGGTATTGTCAATAAATAGAGAGAATGAGGCTAGAAACAATATTACATATATTAGGACAAAATTCATAGTGCTATTAGTCTGAAATAATAAAATGAGATGAGCTTGCAGTTATTTATACTTGAGAGAGAACTGAATGGAGAGCAGCTTTACAAACAAAAAGAAAACAGCCAATATAAAAATCTTATTAAGGGTGCTTTGAGCACAATTCTTGGAGTGTTGGGACTTGCCTTCGCCCCCAGCTACGTGTATGTCACCTTTTTCAAAATGGTCTTCCTGGTAATTTTCCTGGGAGCTATGCACGGACTGATCCTGCTGCCTGTCCTGTTGTCCTTGTTTGGTCCTGGCAGCTGTACCTCTTCAGGTATGGTCAATTTCTAGTAGCACAGCAACACTGTAAAAGGTCCATTTTTATAAAACTAATCTTGTCAATAATCTTTTTCAAAGGAAGGACAATTAAATTAATTGTACTCAAAATTATACTGGTTCCCAAAGTTTTTGATGGATTTATTCAAACCAGCTACATCCACACTTTTCAACCAATGCAATGATTTGAACATTTGGGATGTACTTTAATGTCTCATCCCTTAAGACACCTGATTTATTTTAATAACATTAATTTTTATGAAATAATCATTCATATTACAGCAATACAAAATTCTCTAAGTGAAAGAATGCTCCAAAAATCAAATTTTAAAAATATTTACTAATTCATGCATAAAATAGTTTTAAACCTTTGACGTCATTCTACTAGAGATTTTATCATAACTATAAGCGTACCTACTCCATAGGTTGTACAATTATCTAGGTTCATCTGACATGAAGAGTAGCAGAGATGAAATGGTGATCTGTAACAAGTTGACCCCAACTCTTTCTATGGCTCCAATTACAGGTATTGTGTTTAATCCTATTTACTGACTCAAAAACTTTATGTACTTTAATTCAAATTTGATTGGATAGTTCTAAAACTAGCGTTGTTTAATCATTTCAACAAATTTAATCTAAAGAAGTTGTAACTTTGTTCATTATCATTGGGGATGTCATCATCTTATCCCCTGAGATCCCTGAAGACATTTTTCTTTTTTAGTATATGGAACTAGAGAGGATAAATGTTGTGTTGTTAGAAGAATTTCTCATCCAAACAACAGCCCAATGCAGAAACACAGGTAAGATTATACGTCTCGTGATAGTGTGACGTCACAAGTACATTATATGTCACGTTACAGCATGACGTCACAAGTAAATTATGTGTCACGTGATAGCGTGATGTCACAAGTAAATTATGTGTCACGTGATAGCGTGATGTCACAAGTATATTAAATGTCACGGGACAGTGTGACGTCACAAGTAAATAATATTTCACGTGATGTCGCAAGTACATTATAAGTTAATTGACAGCGTGACATCACAATTAGATTATATGTCACGTGACAGAGTGACGTCACAGACCAACCAATAGACTGACCAATACTTTAATATTTGCCTCAATAACAAATTGTACAAACAAAAACAAATAAATACGCGCCAAAATTTTAATCGATTATGACGGGGGGATTAAATTGATTATCTAGGAGGAAAGTATTTTGTAATAATGAAATTAAGAAATGTGTATTGTAGAGTTGCTTTGATTTTTATTGAATTTTCAGAGTTTCTGATATTGCTGGAATAGAGAATCTTGGTTATGATGCAAGAAATGGTGATAACAAACAATATATTTCAAATAAGGTAAGTTCTTTTCATAACTAACTGATCTACATTCTACTTTCCCCTGGTTATTTTTTTATCATGTGAATATTAAAATCTTTGTTGGTAAAAGTTGTGAGAGGGAGGGGGTTTCTTTTGTTAAGATATTCATCTTCTACAAATACTGGGTCAAATGCTTTGTTAAAGTCAAAGAGGCACAAATTACATTTCTAATAGATCAGCTGTGAGAAATAATGAACTTAAGTACACTAATTATAGAGTTGAAACACTACTTGATGTATTATTTAGATGTTGAACCCAACAGAACCTCGACTAACCCCAGTCCCCGAGACAGACGAAGCATACGACTCTATCATGCACGTGTTGCACCACGTGGCGCGCAAACACGACTCAAATGCCGCGTTCAGACCTCAACAGCGACTTGTGCGCACAGACCATCCGGTGCATGCGCACAGACTAGTACTTCAGCAACAGGATGGCCAAAGACAAATCGATGAGAAGATGACTGTTAGTTCAACAGGCAGTTCAACACCAAATAGAGGTAAGTTTATTTTGTCACTTTCGATTTGGTGATGGGTTCGAATCTATGCACAGCACAACGTTAAAGCTTAACGTGTTAAAAACTGTTGCTTTGTGAAATTGTCGACATTGAGGGCTATATTCCGTTAGGTCTTTAAGACAAGGATTGTGCAATCAAAGGGCCATTAAATGAGAATTCTACCTTATTCTATTTAATTGGCGGGTTCTAGAGAAACAGGATGTTTTAAAAATTTTAATATTTTTTCATATTTCAGTTGTGACAGTAGTCTCTGGAGCATTAGGAGGCCAGGAGAAGCAACTACCAGATATCAATCATAAAAGGAAAAACCACGCAACCTTTATTTACAAAAAATTATAAATGTATTAGTAAAATAACTCTAACAACTTTCTGGGGAACTCGTTTTTTTTGGAGGGGGAGCCTCATCCTTAGGAAAAAAGCCTGTAACAATGATATGATATGAACAGCATCTATTTATTCTATAATATAAAGTAGTAAGATTATTTTGCTTAAAGGATATAGACGCAGAAACCTCTCATTTTATCCTCCTCAAAATTTCAGAAAATACATTTTATTACCCCACTCAATCCTATGAAACCCTCCTAAAAAAATGCAAGGTCGTACTTGACCTATAGGCAAGGGAAAAAACCACTATTTCATGTATGCATGATATGACCACATGCGGTTTTGTTAATAAATAAATAATAACGTGGTTTTGTGTGGCGTTTAGGTTGATCAGATCCGTCAGTCATCGGCCAGACACAGACCTAAACAATACATTTGGAGTCCCGCAGAAACAGCCCCTCCGGAAGTACCACAGCTTTCCATACAAAGTTTTTGTCAACGACACTGGATATTCTTCCGACGACTCAATATAGTTCTATTTTAGCTCAATTTTTGGATCAGATGCAGTTTATGGTAAAATGTTCCTCGGATCGATAAACTAACCAAATCTATGAACTTTAAAACCAGCTAACGATTTATTTAAGCCGCTAATAGCAATGCGCGGATAAAAACCAGCCTTTTAATAAGCGTATAGATTTTTGGACATAAACGATTCCAGGGACATTTCACCGTGAGCTGCACCAGATCACAATTTTACTATAAATACTTGACGATTTTTTTATATCTCAATGAGCGGTTTTCAACATGTAATTTGATCAGAATACTTTCATTTTAATGCCGCGTTGCATTTTTAGTTTTTAGCTTCCCGGATTTTTTCAATAATTTCAAAGATTTTTAAAATTATAATATTATCGTTGAGTGTTTTAAATATTTTATGTTCATATATAAAATGGTGATTCTTATTATAGTTATATACTTTAGATTATTTTGGATGGCGGGTTTAATAATTTGTGAATTTTGGGGACTGTCATTTTATATGTGAAAATATATTTAAAATGGAGTTTATTTATTTGTACTATTATTTAAGAATTAATTTATGGATAATTTATTATAAATAGATGTATTGTATTAAATTAGTTTTTTTTTCACTTTTTTTATTTTAGGGAAGATTTCTAGGATCTATAAGAATCTACTAAAAGTAGAACCATATTGGCCAAGCGGTCTATTTTGACTTACTTTTGCACAAATTCTTACAATTGCACCATCAGAAAGTTTTTTTTGTGTTTGATGGTTCTTATAGTTAAATTAAGCATGTTGTTTTATAATTCTATTTGAAACAAAATAACAGAATCGTATCAACTATATAATTATTAAGTGAATATATCTGTTTAATGTTAATTGTGAAAATTTAGAAACTTAATTTTAATGTTTAAAATGGACTTTCTAGTGGTGATTATAAAGTTTTTATAAAACATTCGGAATTGTTACAGAAATGAGCATTCATATTTTGAAATCAAATAGGTTGACTCTGGCATTTTAAATATCAGATATCCATTACAAACGGACCGGCTTTAATCACAGAAAAGCTTCGCTTGACGAAGAATGCAAAAAAAGTCTGAGAAAGTTTTTGGTGCTTTCCCTGAAAGTGCCTAACAAGCACATAAACACCACCCCTTATTCTTTAAATAAGTTGAAATAATTTTTGTCTTACACCTGCTTGGCATATTTCTACGGTTCCCTTACCCTGCGGGGCTACCTCGTACCCATTACAATCTAACCTAACCTAGCCTAAGGTAACAACACCAGAAAAAAACTCCCCCCAATGACAAAATTTATTTTAAGTAAGGATGGGGGGGAGGGCGGGTTCAACTTAACACTTTGAGGGAAACTTCCAAGTTTTTTGTTCAAAGTTTATGATGAAGCTCTTGTTTAAACTATTACATAAAATAAAATACATTTGTTACCCTTTTTCATTAGTAATACAAGCTACTGTATGGTTGGTTCAGACTTTATGATTCCTTTAACAGTAAGGTAGAATTTTGAAATCGTTTAAAGAAAGTCCGCATTTGTCCAAGATTTTTGGCTTTTGTTAAACACACTATTTATATGACATAATAAGCATATTCATAAGCTAACTATATCTGTAGCAAGTCTTAAAATCTAAATATGTCCACACTCCACATGCATCCTGTATTCAAGTAACTTTGAGTTAATTTTAAAGAAATTTTTGTTAAACTTAAAAAATGTTAAAATATTAAATGAGTTGTTACTGTATATTTGTCACTGTTCGTTTGTCTGTATCCTGAATGATTTGTTAAACTCCACTTTTATAAAGTTGTCGTCCTTGTTATTTTTAAAAGGTAAAAGTGAAGCTTTCCTATATTTAGGGTAAGCCTGTACATCTGCACAAACCTTTAGAGAACATTCTAAAGTTTTCTTGAAATTTTTATAATGAATTGTTTCAAAACATAAAATATTATAATTAATTTTATTTGATAAAAAGGTTTAGATAAAACACAAAATTTACACAAAAAAAATATTACAATATTAAAGATTTTATGAGATTCATAAAACATTATGCAAACCTGTCAATAATACAGATATGTAAAAATTGACAATTAATAGAATATAATTGTCTAGTTAAAAATCACTTATTTTATAATCACACTTAGTCAAATTGATCATCAAAAAAAAGTGCTGATTTTCATTTTTAAAATAAAATTTTAGACAAATTGAATAAAAAATTTATAGTTATGGAAAGTTTTTGTCGCAAATTTTAAGCTTGCAAAAATAAGAGTTTTCCTTAAACATTCTTTAATATTTGATTTAATAAATGCAAAAAATACAAATTTTTTAACAATAGAATTATTATTTTTGGTTCAAAAGTTAGAGAGTAGTTGCTAGAACAACATTGCATGGAAAGATTAATAGAAGATTAATTAATTCCCCCAGCTAATTCTAATCAACAAAATTAACTCTTTAGAAAAATTAAAACCATTGAGAAAATTTTTTAGAGTGATTTATCTTTAAGCCAATCAAAGTTCATAAAGTCTGGGGGATCCTTTTTAGAAAAACACTTCTTTATAATTCTTATTGTTGGTCCATATATCGGTGATGCAATTTAAAGTTTGTCATGTTCATGGAAGACACACAGTTCCTGATACACGAGCCTAAAATCAAAATAAAGATGTAGGTGGACAAAGTGTCTCAAAAAATCTTTTTTAAGGGTTTTCTTTCCCACTTCTCCTCTCATCTTCCTCATTTTTATAACGTCACGTGGCTGATTTTTGAGACACTTTGTCCAGCTACATAAATATTAATAAGAAATAAAGTAACAGTATGACTGTTTGTCTATCTATGTGTCTCTATCAAAGGATCTCATTAACCGCAGAACCGATATGGCTCTGACTCTCCTTTACAGTGAAATACCGTGTCATAGACAGTTTCCCGCGAATAGTAATATATTTTTATAAATTAATTATGATTTCTCTAGTCCCGGCCAACACAAAAGGGATTATTTTTATTATTCGTGAAAATTTTCCTTTATACGATACGATACATGATTTTACAGTATGGTTCAGCACTGGTTTTAATTCAGTGAAAATCAATCGAATTCAGAGTCATACTGAAAAAAAGTACATATCCTGTATATTTGGTGATAAATAATTTATGGAAACATTTAATTAAAATTTTGCGAAATTAATTAATCTCCATCTAAATCCTATTAAATGGATTTTAAGTAATTTTAAAAAGAATTCAGGACAATCTCTCTCTCTCTCTCTCTCTCTCTCTCTCTCTCTATATATATATATAAATATAAGGATGAAGGAGGAAAAAGAATCTTGAGAAAATGCGCAAAATATAAGAAACTTAAATTATCACTTTTACCATCCAATTTTACATTTTAGTTACATTTTACCTTAATCCAATTAAGTTGGTTTGTTACTCTTGCATAAACACCAGGATAGCTCGCCTGAAAAGGTTGTCTATAAAAATCTTTATCTTAACAAGGATGACAACATTTATAAAAGCGAAGCTCTAAAATGAAAAGGAAGGACAAACGAACATTAACAATTGTAGAGTGTCAGAACTGAATAAGCAGAAAATAAATTTTTGAGTAAAAACAAAATTGTAAGTAAATTTGTTGCAAAATTACACATATACAGGATACTGCTTAGGGCAATTCTAACCTGTCTAAATTAACGGATCGAGCTATACGTTCCGGACGGACGGACTGAGCCTAATTATAAAAAAAGCTTCGCTTTTAAAATCTCAAAATTGAATCCAAAAGCAAAACATCTACCTACATAAAGTGGGAGTGTAAGGCTAAATTTATTTTGTATATCAAAAATATATTTTTAACTTTCTTTTCATTAGCTAATTTACATATAATTTAAAAAATATATGTTATTATAAATTTTCGCATAAAAAATATTTTGGATCGTACAAGCAATATTGGAAAATTATAAAAGTCAAACTTATTTAAATAATAAAAAAATAGTTTGATAAAAAAAGTAGAAAATAAATAGAAAAAGACTAGATCCCGAATAACTTAATTTGATCGATAAGAACACAGTGTAGGAACATTCCGTCCACATTGTTGGTTAAAACTTGTTCATATTTTAATATGAAATTGCAGTTATTTTTTTACTTTCTTTATAGAAAAATTCATCTTTGAATAGTAGAATATTTATTTGAATCACATGAGACGGAGTATAAATAAAAATCGTTGTCTGCTAATTTTTAAAAAATGGTAGGTATTGTGTCTGATTGACCATCTAGGGTAATATCTTTTTCAGCATGGCTTTGAAACGGATTGATATCCGCTGTTATAGCACCGGTCCTCAGCCATACTGAAACATCATGTATAGCATAGTAATATAGACAATTTTCTACGAATCATAAAATAAAAATCATTGTTACAGGTTTTGTTAGCCCGAAACTTCGGGGCAAACAAAACTAAATTTAATCAAATAATTTTTCATTTTAATATCCGCAAAAAGCTGTCTATAATACGATGCGATAAATAACTAATATGTCATTATGAGAAATGAGTACTTGATACTAAAAATACTCACCGAAGCGCAGCCAAATCCCCATGAAACGATTCCTGAAACAACAAAGACAATTAAGGTTCTGAAGTAGCTCAACTTAAAGCAAAGGTAAGGAAGAAAACAGTAATACAAAACTATTAAGAATTTTAGATGACTCGTCCATAGCCTCTGGGAAAGTCAGGAAAATAGCCTAAAGCGACCAATGCACATTTATAAAAAAAAGTACAATACACTTAATTCATCAATCTCCGAGATCTTAAGCTTCAGACAAAAAAAAACTTTACTACTGTATATCATAGGATTTGCATTAATAAAATATATCTCAATTGCTTTCGAATTAATGTATGAGTGTCTTTAATTTTATAGATTTTACTATACAGTGTGAAAGACGAACAGACACATAGATATAATCATAGAGTAGCTGCACTACTAAAAAATACGTCGCTAGATTAAAATGGATGAATTTTCAATATTCATTATTGACATCTGGTTGTTATAGGAGGAAATCCCTTTTTTGAGAAATTAAATTAAATATTCACAGATTGGCAGGGAAGTTGCACTGGAAATTATATTGGTATCCACTATCTAAAGTTTTAGGTTGACTAAACATTTTGGGTGATTTTTATTGAATCTTGTTGCTTCAAACCAGCAGTATCCAAACTTTTCAACCAATAACTTTAATTCAAAAAATGGGTAATTTTGTACATAATGTTTTGAAAATAAAATAAATTTATAATCCGTTGCTTTGTCTAGGGGGAAAGAAGGGCTATAAAAATAGCTTAAAACCATTCCTAGACTTATTTCTAAAAATAATATAGCCAAAGACCATCACAGGACCTTAAATAATAGTTTGATATCCTAATTGCGAAGTAGCGATATCCAAACATTTCCACCAGTAAGTTTAGTCTACAGATGGAATAATTAGGTTTATGATTGTTAGTCATAATATTTCACCCAAAGTCATAAGTAGTTATCTGATAGTTTAAGCCTTATTTTAGATGTCATTACATTTAACTACATCCTTTTTATACAGAATTTTTTATTGCAAAAATTCAAATACGGATATATTATCAATGCAAATCATATTTTTGATAATTTTGTATTTTTATTGGATTATTTAATACTAAAGCTTAAGTACGTGCACACGATTTTTGATGGAGAAGAGAGTGTGTGGGGAGGGCTGACACTTTCCCTGGCGCAGAAATGGATACACCTCCCCTCTTCGTTGAGTAAAGTATAGCTGTAGAAATTAGTTCTTCTCCCCTACCCTCCCTTTCTATAGGAGGGTTGTCGTATTCTACCACTTACACCCTCCTTTCTTTTAAAGATCAGGGGGTTAACTCATTAGTTATGAGTCATTTTTTGGATAGCAGCAGAATCGTATCATAACTATTCTAGGATTTCTTCAAACCTGTTCCCCTCGCCCTCCTTTTTCTTTCCCTAAAAATGCGTAATTCGTGACAACTCATGGGTGTTTATACAAATGTGCCATTTTTTTTATAAAGTTTTTTTTTAAAATGACATCTGTTTGGTTTTCCTTTGCAATTAAGCCTATTTTTTAGGTACAGGGAAGATTTTTAACTACTTTGGTATAGCGTATCTCCACCCTCCCAATTTAAATACCCCCCCCCCATTTTTTAAAAAATATTTCTTATTAAAACTCAAATTAAAAAGTAGAAGGGCGATTGACTTATCCCCCTCCCACCTTAGGCTTCTAGGGGGCGTTCGTTGCCCCTAGTCTTTCTTAAAATAAAAGCTATGTCTTGCATTTTTTTCAATTAGGTGTTTGATCACGAATTGCATATGGTAAAAATATTTTTCTTATTTAATTGTTATCCTAATAAGACAAAAGTTATGCTTGAAAATTGTTTTAATAGCTATTATTATATGTTGCATTTTTAGATAAACGTGAGAATTGTGATCAAAATTGGCGTATCATTTGTACTCATTTGCGTCATTTTTATTTTCAGATTTCTATTACCCTTCATCCTCATTTTACCTCCCCCCAAAAATAAAAGGATGTACTTCCCTATACAATTTACATAATCCTTATAAAAAAGCAACAGGATGTCTATCTGTTTTTGTGTGTGTATGTTTGTACCGAAGGAATTCGCGAACCACTGAACCGATTGGGTTCTCCTTAACAGGGAAGGTTTATAACTATTTTGGGGGAGGGGACGACCATTATCCCAGAGAAATCGACAAAAATAAAAAAAACGCCGCCCTGTGGAAATTTTTGCAATTAGCTAAAAACATAACTAACACCAACTATCGGCGAAAAAATATTTTTGAAATTAGCTGATATTAAAATAAAAACAATTTTACGTGTCCCTAGAGGCCTTTTAGGGGGGTAGCCGCTAGTCGTATTTATGATAAGAAATTTTATATGTGTCTCCTATGTGGCAACGTTAAATTCAATTATATATTTTCTTCAATTTTCAATCCATTTAAATGTTGATAAATTCGGGCTTATATTTTTCCAGTATTGCTTCCAAACCTATCAACATCCACTGGATTAGAACCGGTGAGATAAATAACTATAAACTATATAAATAACTTTTTATTCGCATAGGACATTGGCGGTCTTTTTTTGCGATTAGGGAATTTGTCGGAAATAACTTTCAGTATAGCAGTAGAATGAATCTCTTTATGGTCAATGATAGTAAACTACACATACTAAATTACCAATGGCAGGCCAGTATACATTTTAATTGACCAATGGTAGGCCAGTATGGATCATTATTTATAGGTACTATAAAATGCTTCAACAGAATTTAAAAAGTAAGATACAGCTTCTTTTTAAAATGCTGTAGCTGCTCTTTTAATTTTAGAAACAAAATTACCGTCAATCAGCAAGCCGTCAATTTTATTAAAATCCACTACTATTGTAAACTAGCAAATAAAACTTTAGCCGTGTGTACAATTGACCACTTTTATAAAAAAAATTGCCGACACCGATTTTTCCGAAATGATTACGTTACAGCTTAAAACCTGTTGAAGAAAATTTAATTGTTTTTGGCTGAAAGCTTATTTAGAATTACATCTGAAAATTTATAAAAAGAAATTGTATTTTATGTATTCTTCAAAATTTCATAAAAGTATTAAAACAGGAATAACTAGATTTTAATATACAATATCCATAAAAGCGAAGCTCTATAATAAAATTTTAGGACAAACGATCTTTTTCACGTAGAGTGTGAAACTTAATGATCAAGATATTCATTTATAAATCTAAACAAAATTGTATATAATTTAGTTGCAAAATTGGAGAAAGAAAAATACTGTTTCAGGGCATACTTATACTTTTAGGATTGTATAATAAAGATACTTCGCTTTTAAGATTTTACCTTGTTGTCCTTGGAATCATGGTTTTAAAAAATCAGACTAATAGGCCGGGTAATTATGTATATATATCATGAAGGAAAAACATGAATAATAAGTTTAAAATTGATAAGACAATTGCAACATGTCTAATAAACTATAATAACTATCTGTTTTGGTCATACGGACAAATCAATTTATATTAGAGAAAAGCTTTGCTTTTAAAATATTATTTGTACATTTCTTCTTGAAATGTATATTTGTGATTATAAAATTATCATAACCAAAAAAGTTTTATTACTAAAAAAGAATATTAATAAAAACCAATAAACTACGTAATAATAATAAATAAAGTTTGAATTGGTCTTTTTAAGAATTAGATTGACAGAAATTTTTAAAAAATGAATAAAATACATGAAAAACATAAAATCCCCCCCTTGGTAGTATAAAGGGTCCTAGTAAAAACGCAGGAGTCCCAAACGTCGGAGTGGACAAACGCAGGAGTCGACACTTAACCTCAACCTATTTTAAACCATATTTTAAGTTTTTTAAATGCTTAACCCCTGCGGGGGGCTTATTTGTATATTCATATCTTAACCTAACATAACCTGTATAGAAATATTTACTAAACTTAATATTTTAACACTCCTGCGTTTGTTCACTCCGACGTTTGGGACTCCTGCGTTTGTCCTGGAACCATATAAAGTCTTGAATAAAAGCTGGAATTTTAAGAATCAAGGATGACAACATTTATGTGAAGCGTTGAAAAGACATTCATGTCAAAAGATTTATTTAGTATTGTCTTTACAAATGGCTCTGATTTATAACGTTGCGTGATGCTTTAGGCGACTCTTTAGTCTTTTCATATTAGATTTCTAAATTTTTCGTTTAAAAACCTAATTTCAAAAGTACCGGTCGTCAATCTTAAATCCATGTATAAAAAATTACAGGCGAAATGGTAGACTGATCGATATTTGAAGTTATAAAGTTGCTACAATTTATGAAATGCCTATACACAATGCTTGTCAATAATAAAAATTGCGTTAAAAGGAAAGAAAATATTTTGTGATATTTTCATATTGACATGTTATAGGTTTAACAAATATTGCTTAGCCAAGCATTTTATAATCTTAGGATATCATACAATGTAACATGATCCTAGATACTAACTTAATAGGATGTGTATTTATGCAGGGAGTAAGGGAGGGGACAATGGATCAAATATTCAATTTTTAGGAGTCTCAGACTTTGGGGACTGGCTTAAAGGGAATGTGCAAGAATTTAGCAGTTTCTGACTGA
>LS055882.1:0-13658 GCA_900241095.1 Acartia tonsa | reverse complement strand
CTATGAGAAGCTACCCTGTTAAGGAGATCCCGATCGGTTCAGCGGTTAGCGAGATCTTTCGGTACAAACACATAAACACACAGACAGACAGACATCCTGTTACTTTAGTATAAGGATTATGCGGCTATTAGGTGTAAAATTAAGATGTAAAGAAATCTTGAATGTGTCAAAAAAAAAAAAATATTTACATCAAATGCTTTGTTGAATTCAAAGTGACATAAATTAACAAGAAATACAATAAATTTAAATAATTTTTGTTCAAAAAAACCTATATAAAACAAAATTGACATTTAAATTAATTCACAACCCTTTCTTTCTTCCATTTAATAATTATCAAACATGAAAAAGAAATAAAGCTTATAGTCGAGTCTCTTATCCCTATATACAAACAAACAAACAAACATCCACTTACTTTTTCCTCCCCAAAAAAAAACCAATTTGTCTTACCTTTACATTCTTCAACTCGAGTCTGTTATCAGTCCATCTAAAATTAGAAATCATTATTGGTTGAAACGTAAGGACACTAAACCAACCAATCAAATTCATCTCCAGTCTCATACCAGTCCATCTAAAATTACTATGAAAATTATTAGTTGAAATGTGTGGATACTAAACCAACCAATCAAAATTCACTGTTTTCAGTCAATCTAAAATTATAAATCAACATCATCATTAAAATTATTGGTTAAAACGTTTGGACACTAAACCTAATAAACCAACCAATCAAAAAAAAAATCAACTCCAGTGCATCTTAAATTATAATTTAACATTATTATAATCGATATGTAACTACTTGGATGTTGCACTAAATTTTCATGTTCTCTAATAAAGTGATACCTTTAGCTGACTAAAATAACGATACCATCCTCTTTAAAAATTCCTTCCCTTCCTACTGGATAAAATAATTGAACAATAAATGAGGACCATTGTAGCAACCAAAATTGTCGACAAATCTTCCCCTGTCAATATATCCACGTATTCTATATCCATTATTATCATTATTAAAGGACAACATCCATAAAAAACAAGTTTTAAAAATACTAGGGAGGGAGGGGACATTGGACTGTAAATTATATTGGTATAGTACCATAACTTGTATCTTAATCGTTGTCTCAAAAACTTTGGGTACTTTTATTAATTTTTAATGGTTAGTTTCAACTAGTAGTGTCCAAACTTTCAACAAATCTACAGAAGTGGTCATCTTATTTATCATCATTCCAAAGACATTGCTCTCCCTATTTTCCTTTTTTAAAAACTAAAATAAGGGGTACAGTATAGGGGATGTAGATCAATTTATCGTCCACTGTCTTATCCCTTTAGATCCCTGAATTTTTTGCAATGTTTCATTAACTTTGATTGGCGCACGAAGGCTATTTTTGATTCTTCCATAACAAAATATTATGCTTATTCAAAGTAGATAAAATAAATAGCCTAAAACTTTCTTAGAAAATCAATCTAGTTTAAGCAGGAAGAAAGAGGACTTTGAACTGTAAATTACACTGATACCCAAAGTTTTATAACAATTTTATATGATTCATAAGCTAAAAAACGTTGAGTACTTTTATCAAATTTTGATTAGTTTCTTAAAAACTTTTGTTCCATTAATTTTAATCTACAAAGGGTTAAATTACCCCTTCTCAATATTACAATTAGCGGTTGAAACGCTTAACACTCAACTTAAAGAACCAACCAATCAAACTCAATAAAAGTCCAAAAAGTTGGTTAGACTAATAAGAAAGGCGATTATAAAACTTTGGGGACTATGTTAATAAATAGCCAAATGTACCCTCGCCTGCATAATTATCCTCTTCTACTAATTAGCTATGATTATATTTTACAGACTTTATGAAAACATACAAAAAGTAACAGCGGATTTTTAAAATGACTAGAAAATTCATAGTCTGATCTTGTACAGTATTTATATATTCTGTACACATGGGTTTTTCTTGAGTTTTTTTTTTAAATGTTTATAATTATGTTTGCTTAGGTACTTTTATTAAGTTTTGAATGGTTAGTTCATTAACTAGAAGTGTCCAAACATTTCAACCACAATTTTAATCGAAACTTATCATCATAAGGATTTATATAACAATTTATCGTTACTAATGGATAGAGAATATTTTAATATATTTACGGGGATAATTGACGTTAATTCGTTATTTAGCCAGCTGGAATATGAAATATCACTTTATTTAAGTTGATGAAAATCTGGTGTAAGGTAATAATAATTCCATTACCCTTGTACTTTTTAGACTTGCATACATTCTCGGTCTACTTGGTGACTAAGTGACCGGTTGCATACGTCATAGATGCAGTAAAATATAAGTAAAAGGTACAACATTTATAAACAGGGGATGATTTCACGGAGGGAGGGGACATTGGACTGTTTATTACACTAGTCCCCAAAGTTTTTATAATAAAGTTTTCTTACTCGTTGGCTAATTAGCTTTGGGAACTTTTGATTGGTTGGTTCTTTAAATTGAGTTTCCAAACGTTTCAACCACTAATTATAATCTACACAAAATTTGTGTATGTATGAAACTTAATGGATAAGACAATGAACAATGAATTGATGTACATCCCCAATGATAATAAACAAATGACCTTTCTGTACATTAATAATTGAGAAACAAAAAGTATTAGAAAATATGATTTATAAAACTTTGGATACCAATTTAATGTCCAATGTCCCCTCCCTCCCTAATATTTGACTAGATCTTTGCATTGTTTTTTAAATGTAAACCTGAATGGAGTTAAAGGCAGGTTTTTTTTTGCAATATATAGGTAAGCAAGAATGCAATATTGGGTTTGGAATCAAGGAGGTAGGGAGGGAGGGGACAATGGACTCTACATTACACTGGTACCCAAAGTTTTATAAACATTTTTTTTTTCATTTCTTGGCTTAAAAACTTTTGTGAATTTTATTGATTCTTGATTAGTTGGTTCAAAATATATTATATTCAATTTTTTCAACCAATAATTCAAATAAACATAAAGGGTAGTTTTGTTTGTCACCATTGGGAATTTATACCAATTTACCTTCTGTTGTATTATCCGTTGAGATTTCTGAAAGTTGTCTGTAATACGATGCTTTACATGTTTTTTTTTCAGTATGGCTGAGAACCGGTTCTAATTTAGAGGATATTAGTTTCGAATGTTTAAAAATTTAAGTTCCAGTCCAATATAAGATTAAAAAAATACGTTTTTTGGGGGGAAGGATCATTTACAGTTCATTGTATCTTCTATAAATATTTACATTAATTACATTTTAATTATAAAGAATCTAACTATTTCATTAAATTGTCTGTAATACGATGCTTTACATGAATTTTGCGTATGCCAACTGGTCCTAATCCATCAGATATTAATCGTTTTCAGAGCCATATCAATCTAAGTACCAGTTCAATGAAAGATTAAGAATATAAACTTTTGGGCCTAGAATAATTTACAGTTCATTGTATCAAGTATTAATATTGAGCTTAATTACATTAATTGTAAAGAACCTAATTATTTTATTAACTTGTCTGTAATGCGATGCTTTACATGATTTTTCGGTATTGCTGAGAACCAGTTCTAATCCAGCGGATATTAATCGGTTTCAAAGCCATATCAATCTAAATACCAGTTCAATGAAAGATTAAGAATATAAACTTTTAGCTTAGAATAATTTACAGTTCATTGTGTCATGTATAATTAATTAATTGAAAAGAACCTAATTATTTCATCAGATTATCTGTAATTCGATGCTATCATGCTATACATGATTTTTCAGTATGGCTGAGAACTAGTTTTTGGGCGGTAGTATCTTTTGTATTTTGTATCTTGTATAAATATTCAGATAAATTACATTAATTATAAAAAAAACTAATTATTTTAGCCGCAGTCATAATCTAATTACAAATACTTCAATTGTATTTTTTGTAATATAGGTATTTTTCAGGGATCTAAAGGGATGAGACAATGGCCGATACGTTGATGTACATCCCCAATGTACATCCTCAAAATTACCCTTTCTGTACAACCATCAAAAATCTATAAACGCCCTTTTTCAGAAAACGAAGAAGAAAACGTTATTATAAACTGAGGGGACTTGTGTAATTAACAGCCAATTAAGCTCCCTTCCTGTTAAACTATAAATAGCTGGATTAGTAGATACATAAAAATAAATAAAAAAAGATAGACTGGGGGTATATATGGATAGATAGGTAGAGAGATATATAGTTGGTTTAAAGGATGGATAGTTAGATCATAGATAGCTAAATATATAGATAGTTACATATATGGATAGATAAATAGGTAAATAGAAAGTTATAAAGAAAGTAAGATAGATATAGGGGGATGGATGGTTTAAGGAAGGGTATAGATATATATACATGAAGAAATATATGGATAGATACATACATACATACTATAGAGAAAATGATGATAGATATACAAATGGATTTAATGCACTTCCTATTATATTACTGTTATAGACAGATAAATGATGGTTTAAAAGGATGGATAGATAGATAGATAGATAGATAGATAGATAGATAGGTAGATAGATAGATAGATAGGTAGATAGATAGATAGATAGATAGATAGATATATAAGTAGATAGATAGAAAGGTAAATAGAAAAGTAGAGATATGGATAGATAGATAAAGAGGTTATTAGATGATAGATAAAAAGTTAAATAGATATTTAGTTAGATAGAAAGGTAGAAAGAAAGGTAAAAAGATAGATATATAGGAAGTTAAATAGATAGATAGGTAAATATTCTAGAAAACAAGTTATATAGATAATTAATTAGATAGTTATAAAGATAAATAGATAAAATAGATCTTATAAGAAAAGATAATAGATAATAGATGGATAAATAACAAAGTATGGATAGAAAAATAGACATATACATAAATTAAAAGATAGATTGCTAACCAGAATTGCCATTTTCTGATATAAATTTGTAGTATGTATAATGATTATTATGTTTCATGGATCAATAATCTTAGGTGATAAGACAATGGGCTATAAATAAAATAAAGTGTGGTATATTGTATTTAATTAAATAAACATTAATGTTCTTGGTATGGGGACAAAGTGTCTCAAACAATCAGCCATGTGACGTCGTAAAAATGAAGGATTATCCATTTCTTTCCCACTTCTTTCTCACTTCTTTCTCATATCCCTCATAGCTGATTTACGAGACACTATCCCCCATACTTGTTCTTGTTATACTTTAGGGGTATGAGGTACCCTTCAACTATGCAAACAGGCAATGTGCTAGCTTTCAACAGGTATACATGATTCAGCATACTTGCAAATATCTTCAGTTAAAACTTTACTTTATAATCTTAATTGGACCAAGACAAAAATGAAAAAAAATAGAATAGAGCTTGGATATTTTTTGGCCTAGTTTAAGGGTAATGAGATCTCTTTTTCTGTCGAAAGAACCTAAGCATTAAATAAAGTTACACCCTTCAGACAACTCACGACTTTTTTCTGTAAGTCATAATTTTGCATGTTTAAGTGCCAAGGCATTATTCTACTTTTATAACTGAATAAGGGATTTATCCTTTAATTTTCATTCCTTTTTTTGGAGAATATTCTCTATAATACGATACTGACATGATTCTTCAGTACAGCTCAGAATATCTTTTAAATGAAATAAAAATAAAATGGCTTTTCAGCGATACTGGAAAAAGATGTTCTACAAATACAATACCTAATACTAAAGGTTTTGTGATTATTTTTCGAAAAAATGTCATCAGCTAAATATCTTATTCTTATTTTCTTCTAGGCAAATGATAGACTGTCTAAACTAATAAGGTACGATTTTTTTCTGTTTATTTTAAGCACAGCTGCTCTTTATCTAAAGTTTAGCACAACCGTCTGGTATATTTATTTGTTGCTGAACTTTTAATTAGATGTGAAATCTGTTGAATATTACCGAAATAAATTAGAATTGCCTTCCTTAAATTCACCTCATGAATTACTTAAAATATTTTTTTTGATATTCTAAACCTAATATGAAGAAACATTTATTCTATGGCCACTATGTCCAAAAATATGACAAAGTCTGTAAATAGACGTTCGGTAACTCAGTACTCCATTGTCTGGATAATTTACTTATAGTTTACTATGCGGGTGACAATATCTCCTTTTCTGTCCAAACAACCAGATTAATAGGTACAACTCTTTCATTGCACGACTTTTTCTGAAAGTCATAAATGTGCATGTAAAGGAATTGCAGCTTTTTGGGGCTAAGACATTATCTTAAACTATGGAGACAAGTACTTCATTTAATGTCTCTGTCATGCCAATGTTTGGTCAATAATGAAATTCCACACCTCTGTAACAAATAACAACAAAGAAAAGTAAAGCTACGCAGCTGCCCTTCAACTCAAACTCTCCACATGACGTAACTCACCTCTTCAACTGCCCCAACAATCCAACAACATTTACCCCCACAGATCTTTGGAATAAGCCTAAAAAAGTGGCTTCATTCCTGCAACTAAATAACGAGACTTGATGACAACCTGATAATGAGAGAACGTGGCTACATCAACTCAAATTTCAACCCGTTGGGATATTTTGACATAAAAGTTCATACGGAATTGCCATATTTGGGTCAGGTTGAGACTTCCAGCTGATTTTTAGCATTGTAATCGATTTCCTTGAGACTTAATGCCGGCTGACAAACGGCTGTCGATCCCTCCAGTATAGGAGTCATGATAAATTTTGTTTTTTTTCCAGGGCACTAGGAAAGCAACCCAAGTATAATCCTGAAAGAGTGGACCTAGCCTGCATTGTACACTGCAGGTAATACTTTTCCATTATGACTTCGAAACTGAAACGGTTGGATAATAACCAGTTCTCGGCCATACTAAAAAAATCATGAATAGCATTGTATTATAGACATAAAATCTATACTAGCAGCCGAGCAAATTCAATATTATCTACTGACTGACCAAGTTATATACTTTTTGGTACATGAATTCTTGAACAGCAACCAAAAAAATCAAGTTCCCCCTATATGTAGCTGACAGACAGGCAGAAGTACCAAAAAACGAGCATTTTGAATCATAGAGTAGCTTTGCAACTTATCTAAAAAGAAAAGAATGAAAAAATGAGACAAAGAAAAAAAATTATATTGAAATCACTCATTAAATAAACAAAAACATAATATTATAAAAAAAATATTACACAAAAGATAAGCAAGCTTTAGTGCACTAAAAATATTTACTACATGAAATTAAATTGACAATATATTTACAAATAAAAATATTTTTGTTATTTCTCTTGTTGTATGTTGTAAATCATAATGATTGTGGTCGGTTTCATAAAATAAGCACTAATAACCCACTAACACTTCCTTTAAAAATTAATTTAAAGTAAGTAATTTTTTATATGCTTAATCTAACCATGCAGGACTATACATTATTCCTGTGGGGATTCCCATTACTCAATATAACCTAACCTAATCTGGCCTAAAGTAATAAACAAACATTTTAAAAACTTCAAACACCCTCCTTATTTTGAATTATATTAAAATGCTCAGCAAGGTACTTTGTATGAAGCACCAAAACTTTAACTTTTTTCCTTAATGATCATGAAATATAAAAATACTAGCGGCTACGCCCCCTAGAGGCCTCTAGGGGCACTTGGGAAGGGGGCAGTCGAATTTCTTATTTTAGATTTAATAGAAAAAGGTTTACGTGGGAGGGGAGATAATTTTTTCTAGGGGCGATTTCTCTTTGGAGGGTGGTGGTACCCTCCTAAAAAATAGTTATAAACCTTACTGGGAGAACCCGTTCGGTTCAGCGGTTAGCGAAATCCTTCGGTACAGACAGACGGACACACAGAAAAACACACATCCTGTTAATTTATTGTAAGGATAAAAGGTTCACATTCATCCAATACGTTGTAGAATTTTATTTATTTTCAAAAGTGAAGCTTTTCTCTAGTAAGGGTCGGTCCGTCCTTCCGGAACTGATAGCTTTTTCTTTATTTTAGGCATGTTAGAATTGTCCTATCTATTTCAAACTTTGCATGGTGATTCCCTGTAGTAGTTAGGTACGATTCGATACCTAAATTTGGTAATGAAAGAAAAATTCCTGTAAATGACTTAATCATATTTTATGCACCGCTATAAAAAAAGTATTAAAAATTTAAAAATAATTCAAATCATGCTCAAATAATGACAAGAAGACAATGCCTCTCCTGGGTAATCCAGCTCAAGACCTCGCTCTTGAGGAGAAAGAATGCTTTTTGGTTAATATAAGTTAAGTTTGAGAAAGAATTATTCTTGTTTGATCAAACATGAGATTAAAAAAATTATGTATAACAATTTTTTTTAAATTCTAACAATATGATTTAGAAAAACTTTGAAATGGCATTTCTTGAATTAGAATTGTTGTCATTAATGAAATTAATAAAACAAAAACCTTTCTTTTCCCCTCTTTTTCCCAAACAAGTTATCATATGAAGAACTCTCTCCTTTTTTTTAATGATTTAACTTACATAAATAGGTTTATTTAGTGTTAAAGTTTTTGTTAAATTGACTAGTCTACAATTTCTCCTTGACAATATTTCTCAGAATTTCCATTTCTATAGCTGGGTGTTGGGGAGCCAACTTCTTGTAAGCTGAAGAATCCATGCATGTCTTTACATTTTCTGTAAAAAATGCCATTGCATCATCTTTGAGTGCTTGGTCATCATGCAAGTCAGCTAAGATGATGATCTCTAACACATTTTCTGCATTGATGTTCTTCTTTATGTGTTTCTTACATATGTCTAAATTAAATTTATAGAATTAGTCTGTTTATTGTTTTCTTGAACATAGTAGAGTGTTAATTTAGCAAAAAAAATTTCATGAACTCCTAATTACGCATTTATAAATTATTTTAAGAATTGATATTGAAAAGTTTGCTTGTAATATATAGTATTTAGATGATACACTATAATAGAGTACCAGTTGTCGATTTACCTGTCAAACCATCAACTTGGTAAAGGTCAGCTGCTTTAAATAGTTCTATTGCATTCTCTTCTAGGTTATCCAGCCTTCCATCGTATATGTACGAAATCATACCCTAACATCACAAAACAAATTAGACTTGCAAACTTTCAATTCAAATTTGATCATAATAATTTGTGAAGTTAAATATTTTTGGAATAATTCAAAATAATGTATACCTTTAGTACATCCAGTTTAATATCTTCTATCATAACAATACCAGATGTGCCCTCTTTGAATTTGTTTAGAAACATTGCTTTGAATACTGGAGATCTAGATGCCAGTATTACTTTGTGGTGTTTAAGAGTAACTTCTTCACAGACTAGCTCTACATCAGTAAACTCATTTTCATTCTTCAATTTTTCCATGTCATCAGCTAAACCCTTTTGACCTAGCCTTGTTTCATAGATTTCTTTGCCAGGAGATACTGATATGGTACCACACATTGTATCAGGACTTATCTTAGGAGTATGCACAATATTTCTTAGAACTTCTACTAATAGACTTGGATTATTCCTAGCAAAATCCTCCCAAAAAGCAGAGTCTATACAATATGTTATGTTATCCTTCAAATACCTCATTGTCAGTTCTTTCAGTTTAGTGTCTTTAAATTTATCTCCTAGTTCCAGGTATTCAAGAATGTTCTCAGGTGCCATATTCATCACTATATAATCGCGACTCAGTTCTAAACATTGTTTATATTCAATTTAAAATTCATGATATGTATATTGCCTAAATCAATCTTAATTTTTAATTAGTATTATTTAATCTTTACTGAGACTCATATATTGATTCATATTGGCTCATTAGTGTAAATTATTTAAAGTTGTGTGAATAGAAGTGAATTCTTACTCCTCCCAAAAGCAGCTTTTTGATTATATTTGTTTTTTTAATAAAAAATATAAAGAAAATAGTTTTCATTTACCTCTAAGACTTTCCAAAAGATAGAGATGGGCAGCTTTGTAGAGCTTGGCAGCATTTTCTTTCAGTGTCTTCAACTTTCCACAGTAAATGAATAACATCACATCCTGAGTAATAACAGAAATACAAACATAAATATTGTAAAGCATAGCATATACTATCAATTATAATAATAGAAAAAAAATGACCTACTTGTAGAACTTGAAGATCAACATCTTCAACAACCAATTTTGCACTGTTTTCTTCCATGCTAACCAATTGCTTGAATTTGGTAGATCTTGCAGCAAGAATTGCTCTGTGACATTTCAATGTAGATCCTTCACACTCTACATCAAGGTCAGAGATATCTGGATCATTTAGACACTTCTCCATTTCATTTTGTAAAAGTTTCAGCCTTTCCTTTTCATTTTGAATTCCACTTTCCACAACTCTTATATCTGTGTTGGATAGTTAATCATGAAATAAAATAATATACACAATTTCTATTTCTCATAGGGATTGTGCTAATACCACACTAGTTAAGGAACAGAAGAAAAAAAATTACTCAGCAGTAAGCTATTATTATATCTAATACAAGATTCATCATTCTAATTTTAAATTTAGAATGACAATTCTGATATGCCTAAGTTCATAACACAATAAATCTGTTATAGGTCAACCCTAAATGTAAAACGCCTTACTTTTTTATAATACAAAAAACTAGTACTCCTTGAGCTCTAAATGTAGAACATGCCCAGTTTTAGAAGAATGGTTAAAGCAAAAGATAGGTATTCCCACCTAGAATTTCTTTTCCTTCTCAGAACATTCTCAAGAAATCCTTATAATAAAGTAATATGATGTCTGTCTGTCTATTTGTACCATTTGTCTATTGTACTGCTAAAGAACCTTTCTTACTGCTGAACCAATCGAGTACTCCCTAACAGGGTAGCTTCTCATAAGATTTTTAACTAATTTGGGTGCGGGTACCACCTCCCTCCCAAGAGAAATGACAAAAAAAAACATTTAATTTTAATATTTTCGCTTTTGCATAGAGACTTGAATACAACAAAGACAAATTAATTCTCAAACTTGTCCTTACACCCCAAAGTGGTAGCCTTGAGAATTTCTAATTATCATAAAATGCATGAGTAACATTCCTGGTTTGCCAATTTTTAGCACTATTGTTAGTGTTCCGTCAGATAAGAGATTGTTTTGGTTCTTTTCTAGAACATCAATGGTAACAAATTGAAACCATCCAAAAAATGTAGAATTGTTGTTGAACTTTGTTGTTGTTGACATTTCATTCACATTTTTGTTTTCTTTATCCAAAATACCAAAAGCGAAAGTAACTGATCTATTTACCTCAAAGCATCTTAGATACACTGATACACATCTTGATACATGAAATCCTTTAGGGTACAACTGTACATCAACTTTTGCTAAATTGTTATTGTTCTCTATGATTGTAAATTCTGGAGAAACAATGTATTCCTTAAATTTCTCTTTTCTATTCAAGAAGTCTGGAATTTTCCAGATTAATTCGGAATACTCATTTGAAGCCATTTTTTAGTTCTGTAAACATTAATAGATTATTTCCTCTAAAAAATTGTCTTTATCTTGGACAATGCAAAAATTTAAATGCATTTTCTACGCACTTTTAGCTATACTGATCAACTAAAAACTCTCTAAAACCCTGTAAGTTGTTTTCTCAAAACATGTTATCCTATTATTGTTATGATTTCCTATTATTTAAACTACATTAAATCAGCAGAAAAAAATCTTTCATAATTTTTCAATTATTTGTGCAAGATTTTCAAACCATGCTTGGAACCTTTTCAGTTGTTGTATAGCTAAATTTTTACATTGTTTAAGGAGTAGGAATTTTATTAAAACTTTTTTTAATACTGCCAACATATTTATTAGTTTGATGAACACATAAATTTGTAAATGGACTTTAAAAGTACTGTAGCAACTCAAAAAATCTAAGTTTTATGTCAAACTGTATTAAATCTAGTTGTAAGTCATTTTTTTAAAAAAATAGCTTTCTACGTAGTTACTTTAAAGAAGAATTATACAAAATCTTTAAACAAAGATAGATCCTATTCTGTTTTTAGAATTATGTTTTTACTAAAAATTTGAATAATAATATAATTATAACTTTGTAGAAAACTGGATATAATACAATGCTAAACATGATTTTTCAGTATGGCTGAGAACAGGTTCTAATCCGCCGGATATCGATCAGTTTCCAATGAATATGAGAATAGTTATTTCTTTCATCGTATTATAAACTGCTTTCTGCAGATATAAAATGTACAATTATAAGATTAAAACCAGTTTTTTTAGCCTGTGCCTTCGGCACCTCGGCCTCGGCCGAAGGCACGGGCTAAACAAACTGGTTTTAATCTTATGATTGTACATTTTTATATTCATAGAAAGCTGGATATAATACGATGCTAGACATAGTTTTTTCGTATGGATGAGAACCGGTTCCTATCCACCGGATTCGAATGAATACGAGAAAAACAGTTATTTACTCACACTTAGCAGTTAGATAATATATTCAAAACTGATATATGAAAATATCAAATACAACAAATTACTTAGAAAAATAATAAAGATAAACTATTTAATGGCTTCAGAGAAGAACAATATAATTTTTTTCATTATTTCTTTGCCATAATTTTTTTTTGACTAGCCAAGCATATAAAAAAATATTGATGAGATAAAAAGACCATAGTAGAAATTGTCAGAGCCTTATTTACTCCAAGTAAAAAAAAACCTTACCAGGTAATCAAAATTACATTCTTTTAATTTGGTAACTTTTTTTGATGTTTAAACATCATATACATACAAAGATATTTTTTCAATTTCAAGCTAATCCAATCACACGAAATAAATCATTTGTTAACATATATAAATACTAGCGGATTTGCCCCTATAGGCCTCTAGTGGCACTTAGGAGTTGAATCCCAAAACCCACTTTTTTAAATTTAGATTTTAAAAAAAGTAAAAACTAACTACCCAAACCACATTTTTTATTTTTTTTTAAATGAAAATTTTATTTTGGGGAGGGTTAATATTTTTCTAGGGGCGATTTCTCTTGGGAATGTAATGGTACCCTCCCCCAAAATAGTTACAAACCTTCCCTTACCCATGAGAAGCTACCCTGTTAAGAAGAACCCCATCGGTTCAGCGGTTAGCGTGATCCTTAGGTACAAACAAACAAACAGACAGACAGACATCGTTCTACTTTAATTTATAGAAGACAGTGATCATGTTTGCCTAAAAATAGATATTCAATAATAATTGAATGCAAATATAGTATTTTTTTTTATTGGGTTAAAGGTAAATGCTTATCAGACCACTTTCCCTAGATAGAAATTAGTCATTTTATAAATTAGTCCTTCTGCCTCTAAAAAGAGGGGAAAAAAGGTAGGGAGACACTCAAAAATCAGCCATGTGACATCATAAAAATGAGGAATTATCCATCTCTTTTTTTAAGGATTTTCTTTCCCTCGTCTCAACTCATTATATTTATGACGTCACGTGTCTGATTTTTGAGTGACTTTGTCCCCCTACAAAAAAAGAGAATATTATAAAATCATAAAATCTTTCTATAATTAAATTTTTCTATGTCCATTTTTTCTGCTTATCTTTTAATAAAGAAACAAGGGGGCGTGTTCTAACAATTTTTCTACAAAATGCTATGAGTAATCATACTTTTTTTCTTTTGAAATAACAATATTAACCCTGAACG
>LS055881.1:0-13659 GCA_900241095.1 Acartia tonsa | reverse complement strand
GTAGACAAGAGTGCTCTACATAGAGTATTCTATGGAGCCCATTACTTAAAAGTAAAACAACATTTTATCTTAAATTTTTATTTTCTTTTACTCAGAGTTTCATGCTTCTGCAATCATCAGAAAGATACTATTTTTTTCATTAAAAATAAATACATGGATTTTTTACAAATGTTTTAGAGGATTTTTAAAAAATTGTATTACAATATATAAAAAACAATATTTTGAAAATAAACCTTTTTTGATGCTCTTACAGGTTAGGTTAAGTAAAGGATAGATTATTCCCTCATGGAAAGGGTCTTGCAATAGCGCCATTGATATGTTTTCTCTTTCAAAAGTGATAAATATAAATTTATTTGAATGTTACCCTGAGTTTTCATCCAAAGTTTCATAAGCATAATCTTCTTCTTCCTATTAACCATTATTCCCTTAACATCAGAGTTTGGCAACTGGACATTTAACATGCAATTTTTTTAATCACATTTTCTGTTTGTAAACAACATAATCTACAACTAACTGATTTTTAAGATCTAGTGATCATAAATGACTGAGAGTTGAAAATTAAAATATCTTTAAATTATTAAACATATGCAGGGTGTCCCTTGCCAAGTTCTTCATTTTTTAATAAGTTGTCACAGGGAAGAATGTAATTCCTTGTTTTCAGGTTTAACTTCTATTTGTGATTCGTCAATGGATAAAGTAATATTATTTTCTTGAAATTCAATACGCGAGTATCTGTATCATTGCATCTATATCCTCTAGACCATCTCCCCCTAAAAGAGAAATCTCATTAGATTCATCATCATTAATGTGCTTTATATCTTAAATATATTATTAAATAATTCTTATACAAAAGCTTTTGTATTTTAATTGGCATTCATTTGAAAAGAACAATTTCTAGCATTTTTTTACTTTTTTTTACTTCATTCTTTGATTAATGTTTTATACTTTAGGACTAAAACAATGGGGTTTATGTTGAAAATGTGAAGGTTTTATTAACACCCTTTAGTTAGATTAGAATATAAAATGTAACCTTTCCCACTCTTCTTCACATATCCATTGAAAACATCTAGCAAATTCTTCAGCCTCCCTGATATATTCTGGGCTTACTGTGGTTTCTGAAATGGTATAGGATAGTATTAACAAATAGCTCAAACTGTCAAAATATCTCAAGTTTTCAGTGGTTCCTTTTTTAAAAGTGGTGATTTATAAGTTAATGTTAGGAAACATAGGTTTTTTTTACATTTTGCTGGGTCTTAGGAAACCATGCCTACACGCCTACTGTTTTATATTTTTTATACTAAATGTTACAAGTCGAAAGCAAAAGTTTACTGCTGTTTTTAAGACTTAGACTGCTGTAACTTCTTGTGCAATTTTGATAACAAAATAGATTTAATGTTTTTTTTTCAACAGAGAAAAAACATAATTTCAATTATAAGAATATTATTGTAAAAGGTTGTAAGATATGCTTATATCATTTTACCTCCTGTCTCTGTAATAATAAAAGGGGGGTGTAAAGGGGGTGCAAGTTGTCCCACTTGTCCATCTCTATCCGCAAGATACTCTTCCTTACACCTAATTAAAAAGTTTATTTTAAAATGCATGCCTAGGTAATTGTTTAAATCTACACAATGTACAAATCTATAGCAAAATGGCAGATTTTAATAAAGGGGGATCCTAAAAAATGAAATGATATTTTAAAAAAAACGAAACAAGTATACTACATTTAAAAATAGACAGAGGGGCACATATCCTTATAATGAAATAAAAGGATGTTTGTCTGTCTGTCTGTCTGTTTGTCTGTACCAAAGGATCTTGCTAACAGCTGAACCAATTAGGTTCTCCTTAACAGGGTAGCTTCTTATAGGTCCCGGGAAGGTTTATAACTATTTTGGGGGAGGGTACCACCTCCCTCCCAAGAGAAATCGCCGCTAGGAAAAAATTACCCCCCCCAAAAAAAAATTCTAAATTTTTTAACTAAAATTAAAAATGGGGGATGGCAATCCCCCCCCCCAAAAAAAAAATATTTTTTTTTTACTTTTTCTTTTAAAATCTAAAATAAGAAATTGCGTTATCAAATTTGACTCTCCCCTCCTCAAGTACCCCTAGAGGCCTCTAGGAGCGTAGCCGCCAGTAGAATATGTTCTATCAAACGTTTTTTGGTAGTTTTCATATGAAAAATAAATGTTAATTAATAGATACTTTGAAGCTAAACTCCCCCACTCCGAGGTTTTAGGATTAACAAAATAAAGTATTATTATTATAAATGAAAGTTTGGTTTCTGGTAAAAAATCTTATTCTCCGGCTTATTTATTGGGTATAGAAAAATGGCAAACAGGCCCTTACGCATCTATACGTACAAGCAATGGCTCACTCTGTTAGACTAAGTGGCTTAGTATTGACATACAATTTCATTAAGTTCGAGAATTTATTGACTGATATTAATAGAAGAGTTTCTTTGTCTAATGATTAAATAAAGATCATAACTAGAATTGAAAGTCGATATAATTAAAGCAAAAAGATTAATAGGTTTGCAGTGGGCAAAATTGACTGCCATAGTGATTGACAGCCAAAATTAGACATTTGGGAAAAGGGTGGTGTGTAATTTCACCATTTATGTGTGTATGTGTGTGTGTGTGTGAGTGTGGGCAATGTGAATCTAACTCTAAATTGTGTGTGGTTAAGAATTGGTCTAACAATCACATTTAAATTATATCCATTGGAAAAAATCATGGATAAATGTTCAGTAACTTTGCGAATTTGAGATTTGAGCTCATAATAGCTCGGTTTTAAGGTATGGGACAATAGACAATAAATCTATGTGTATCCCCAATGCTGATAAACAAAATTAACCTTTTATTTGATTATTGGTTTCATAACCAACCATTAAATCAAAACCTAATAAATACTTTTCTAGCGAATGAGAGAACATAATTAATAAAAATTTGGAAACCTACATAGTTAACAGTCAAATGTCACCTCTCTCCATTGCCAAGTATCTCCCATGCAACCCATCACTACAGCATTATGTTAATATTTTGATAGAATTTCCCGTATAGCTTCGAAACCGATAAATATACGGTGGATTTGAACCGGTTTTCAGCCATGATGTACAATAATATGTTATAGCTGTATATAATACGATGCACGAAATAACTTTTCCTACATTCACTTTAAAGGCCTTCCCGTGGATGCTTATATAAGCATATATATACACATACAAACTTATCTATTTAATATCTAAGTATCTATATATACTTAAATATAACTGAAGTTTATATTTGACAGGTATGAGAGAAGAAAATGGGTGGTTAAGGAAAGTAGAATCTGTGTAAAATTTAGAGAAATCTTAGTTTCTTAAAATACACCTTCTTTTTGTATTTTTTGTGTGTAACTTTAGGGATAAGACAATGGACGATAAATTATGATAAACAAAATAAAATATTGAACTCTGCTTGTTTGTATCATCCAATTACTATTTAATAAAAGTCCTCAAAGTTTTAAGCCTACAAATGTGAGTACTTGAGACACTGTATAATCTGAATTAAAATTAGTTATGACCTCTTTTTTCGAAATTTTCAACATTTTAAAAATTTGAGGGGTTTAAAAGAAGCGGCTAGGAATTTGATTCCGTGGCTGCTCATAACCAGACTGCAAGAATTGATATGTAATTTGGAAATAGACTGCATTCGAACATTTTTTATATATTAGCAGAGCTGCTCTATGACTTGTGATATGTATGTCTATATTATATATAGTTTTGAAATAGACTATTAAGTAATCATTCAATAACATTTAGAAGCGCATCTATACTATATTACTAGAATATTTCCCTACGTCAGTTAGTTGTGCTTTACACGTTCACTAAAAGGATTAGTTTGTCTTTATTTTTGTTGATTGAATTTAAATACAAGACCCTTGTTGCATAATAAAAACTTATCTATATAATCTTTTCGATAAAAATACCTTTTTGTAGCTACGGTATACTTATGGCGAAAACTGTCCCTGTTTGAGATGTAAAAACCTTGTAAGATGTAATAGTTATCATTACTTCAATTCTATGCTTTTCAAACTGGGAGAAAAAAAGTTATATGTTTGGGGGAAATTTCTAAAAGATTCAAATACACATTAAGCCGAAGTAAGATTAGAATATCATACCATGCTCATTGGTTTTGTTGATAATATTAATGGATCTTAAGGGATAAGACAATGGATGATAAATTGTCATTTCTGTTCTTTTTAATAAGTGGTTTAAACGTTTGAACACTCAATTTGATTAGCAAACCAATCAAAATTCACTCAAAGTACCCAAAGTTGTTAAGCCAAAGAATAAGAAAACGTTATGATAAAACTTTGGGGACTATTCATCATGTAATGCCTTAAATGCGAAATAATTATTTGAAATAAATCGTTAAAGCTAAGTAATAAATATATTTTAAAATGTCAGAGCTGTATTATACTAAGTTGTAAGATGTTGTTATGTCATTTTGTTTTCCTACCTACCCCCACTTTATTTAATTATTTTAATTATAACCTTTCACAGTTCAACCATTAACCCAACCCTGTTAGACCAGGAACATTGTATTAACATAAAGTTTTACCACTTTTGTCGAAAGCATTTAAAATAAGTGTTAAGTATTATGTAAATCTGTTTATTAAAACTATTCCCCAAAGTTTTATAATAGTGTTTTCTTATTCGTTTGCTTAACAACTTTGTGTGCTTTTATACAATTTTGATTGGTTGATTAATTGAGTTGAGAGTCAAAACATTTCAACCACTAATTGTGATCTACAGAAGTGTTAATTTTATGTATCATCATTAGGGATTTAGGTAATTCATCAACCATTGTCTTACCCCTGTATGTATATACTGTAAAAAATATCTGAATCATCAGTTTGTCCAAGTCTATTTTACCTACAGTTAAGGTTATAGCATGCTTGTCGATAAAACGACAGCATTATAGTTAGACATAGTAACAACACAACTATTTGAACGTTAAATTATTTTTCTCTTAATGTAGTTTTTGAACTTGTTTTGTAATGGGATGAAATGGATGTTATGATTTAAGGATAAAAATTTATTAAATAATTAAATCAATAAAATATCCCTTCCCTTCAAAGATCGCGAAAAAAAACTTACTTTTACGTTCTATTATTTTTAAATGCAACTTTTTTTCAGACTTTTTCATGCATGATTGTAAAAGAAGAGGCAAAATTTAGCTAACGAACATGACTAGGGTTACTTCATATCATCATTTACTACAGCCAAGAACAATTTCACTATTCCCCTCTATACCCTACCCTTTCTCCTTCCATTACCCTCACTGTTATACCTCCTTACCCCTTACTACAAGGTACTTCATATATAGGAAAGGTGAATTTAAAATCCTGCAACACTGATAACAAAAGTAAAAATAATAAAATCCTTAATTAAAACTTAAAAGGAACAGTATGTCTATCTGTCTGTCTGAGTTTAGGGAAGTATCACGCTAATTGATGAACTGATATGACTCTCCTTTACATTAAAGCTTCTTATAGGTCCATGAAGGGATTGTAACTATCTATTTTGCTAATTATTTGTTACCCGTTATAAAGCGGACACCTTTGGCTGCTTTGTTGGGCGGCAAAAGCTCTCAAGTCCATTTCTTGCCTTTCTCTTAATCTATATTTTGTTGGCACTAATTAAAAGGAATTGAAGATCTGAACTATCATCACTTCAACCCAGAGTCTTATTCGCACGGTTCGATACTTCAAAATTTCCTTGATTTTTTTCCTTTTTTTAACAACTTTCTAATTTTGATTATAAAATTTAAAATCTTAGGTTAAGAAAAATATATGACTCCTTAATAACAGACAAACATTAATTAAAAGTTTTATAAGGCCAAAAAAGTCTATACTTTATATAAATCCAAAATTACAATAAGTAAGGCTACAATTGCTCATAATTGTCGCTTTTTGATGATAAATTCTTGGTTTATGACATACCTAAAATGATTAAATATTGATTATGTGTCACCAATTTTTTTAAGTATTGGACTTAGATGTAAGATTAGACACAGAACGGAATTACAACTCATCCTAATGTAAGTTTAATTCTAATTGTTTCAAAGACTTTATACTACTCTCTATTTCTTAAAACAAAATTGCTTTTCAGAAATTGTAGATCATTAATGAAGACTTTGGACTAATTAACATGGAACATTTTGTGCATAAGAAGCGCAGCAATAATAAACAATAATATTTTAGATCTTTAAGAGAAAATATATAAGGTAAGCAATAGCAAAAAAATACAAAATTAATTTAACGGATTAATCAATTTGATAGATTTTATTGGAAATTAAAGAATTTCTCACCTAAGTGTTAGAATTCTAAATAAAATCAAAGCATCTTTATTTCGTCCAAATTTAACTGAAAATTCAAATTGAAAATTATTTAATCTCTCCATCTCTTTATTTACTTTTCTATATTATGTTTCAATCTCTTTATCTAATATCTATCAACTTTTCAAAATCTCTATCTTAATTTCAATATATCTATCTTCCATTTCTCTATCTATCTATCTTTCATCTCTCTAACTAAATAAATGTCTATCTATATTACAACTATCTATCTAATAATCTATCTTCCATCTCTCTAACTTATTTGCTATCTATCTATCCAGCTAGGTAGCTACTGTGCACTGTGAAACTTTGCATGCGAACCAACAGTTGCAAGAAAATTTCAAGCAGCAAAAATTTTGGCATATGCAGAAAAAAGGGGCTAGGAGAATCATACGGGGGGGGGGGGGGAGTTTAGGGAAAGAGAGGGGGGGGTGGGGGAGAAGAAATGGAAGGGGTAAAAATTTTGGAATAAGGGTTTGTCCCCCCCCCCCCCCCCCCACCCCCCCCCCCCCCCCCCCCCCCCCCCCCCCCCCCCCCCCCCCGCGCGCCCCCCGCCGAGATTAACGGAAATCAAGAAAGGGTTAGGGATGAATAAATGAAGGGGTAAAAATTATGGAATAGAGGTTTCTTCCAATAAAAATTATTTTATTTCTTAAATTTGAAATTGATATTTGACTAAGAATTGCCCTTATAACGTATAATTAAATAGATTTTTGGTACAATAACCTCATATTTTTTCTTCAAATAACCTAGCCCTGATATCCGTGGGGGTTTGTTATCATGCAATGCTAGCCAACCCATCCAGGGAAACTCGAGGCATATGAGATTGCAATCATACAGAATAGGGGTTCCCAAATTTTAATTATTTTAGATTTAAAAAGGAAAATTTAAGCTCGTATAATCAATTATGATGAATATACTCCTTCAAAAATTAATAATTCTTGGGTTTAAAGGGAAAGATGGTTGAAATTTGATAGAAAAATCTACGAATTTCTACAAAAAAAAATCCTTGAGTTGGCCTCCCAGCATGTCCTTATAATTGTAAACCAATGACACCCAATGAAGACAGGAAAGAAAAGACGATTTTTTGGCAACACACAGCATGAAATTCTTCAAGAAAAAAAAAGATTTAGATGTCAAAATTCTGGATTTTTTTATATTTATTGCTGCTTAACTGTTTCTCTCCTTATGTTTCTTTAACAAAAATAAATATTGCCAAAGAATAATGCTTATAATGTCCAAAAATTGAGACAACAAAAAAAGTAATTAACAACCATTCAAGGGGAGCTTAAATTATTTTAGTGACAAGTTAATTTTTGTAAATATGTGGTGCTTTTTAGTCTACAATTAAAATTTTAAGACTATTAATTAAATGTTTAAAGCAGCGGTATATAGACAGGTGTATTTTTTGTAGGACAGCTATTGTATAAACAAGACTTGTTCATAAGTATGTTTACTTGTCCTCACGTCTGTGAAGGGAAGTTCCGAAACTTTTATTTGATTTTTATACATTATATTTATTGAAGTTTAGTATGATAGTTTGGGGTTCGTTTATAATCTAAAATCTAGTTATCATATTCAGGTACGTCCAAGCTTTTTATTTTGAGAGAAGTAATATGTGGGATTTCAAAGATTTGAGAGGGATAATATTATGTATTTCTTAAAATTTACAGGGGGGTAAGATGAGGGGTTTCGAAGTTGCAGGGGTGTAAACACCCCTGTTCCCATCCTGCGACGTCTATGATCATATTATTACTGAGTTTTATAAAAAAAAATCATAATTTACTCTTATCTATTAAAACTAAATACTACTTTTCTCAATTTGGTTTTATTTTTAATAATGTTGTACTTGACAAATGAATTAAATGGTCTGACAATTGTTTAAGTTTCCTTGTCCAAACAACATATATATCAGATCTTAAATCTGTTTTTAAAGGAACAATTTACGTCAACAAGAAACTTTTTTTCAAAGGTTGCAAAATATAAAAAGAGGCATTCAAAAATATTTTTACTATATTTAGAAAAAAATAAAATTTTTTTTTTTCCAATATTAGAAGAATAATCTTTTAGACTAGAACCGTTCTCAGCCATACTGAAAAATCATGTATCGCATCGAATTACGGATAATTTTCTACGAATATTTAAAAAATTAATCATAAAAGTAATACCAGTTTTAATTTTAAAATTTTTCATTTCATAATCCTCGGAAAGCTGTCTATAATACGATGCGATAAATAACAATTATAAAACTTTATTTGAAGGCTTTAAGAATAGTATCCTAACATTTAACCAGCGAACCATCCAGCTAAACTAACAAGAACCTATTTATTGAATTGTTAAAAAGCTGACCATAAAGTATTGAGTTGGTTTTAAGGTCTGTAATCATAGGACTATCACAGTAAGATTAAAAGCTTCCAAATACTGAAATCAAACTGTAATTTATCAATTTAGATAACATAAGAACTATTGCAAACCTAATGGTCCATGTTAGATTTTGATATCAACACTAGACACAAAAATACAACGGTTAGAACTTCATACTTCTAGAATAAAGTCAATAGTATGCACAAAATTACGACAGTGGAAAGTGTCATGTTTGACGTCATAGAAATACGTCTAAAAAGAAGGATGAGAGTAGAAGTCAGAAAGGAAACCCCTAAACAAGAGATATATAATAGACGTATTTGTATGACACTTTCTGCTCTCCCTACAAAAATAATAACAAACAAAAAGGTTTTTTTTTCTGTCTAAAAAAGCACTTGCCAAATTAAAAGTGTGAGTTATGAAGCTGCTATCTTATTACAGTATTCTAAATTGTCACAGGAATGAGCCCTTTTAAAAATGCCAATGCCTAATCCTTTTTCAGTTTCCTGTACTTGTGGAAGCAAAAGATAAATGTTTTGCTTGTTGACAAGTGAGAAATGAGTTTTTAAACAAAGTATCATGTTCAACATCATTGATTTCAAACACAAGCAAATTTATATCCATAAATAGCGCAGCAACAACAAAGTATCAGAATTATAGATGGAAAATGATCATAAGGATATCAAGTTAAAAAGCTATAAAAATTTAGGCATATTTCGTAAAAGTAATGTCAAATGCAATTATGTAGTACATCATTACCTTTAAATTAAAAACTTTTAAATTTTATTACAAAGTTAATTATAATGTCAAATTACCTACAGAGTTGACTAATTATGCTTGCTAGATATATTTCAATAAAATGTAGGAATGAAATATCATTTTTTTCTATTTCCTTATCTACTGACGGTATAGTAGGAATTTATCAAAAATAATTAATATATGACAATTTAAGATGAGCTTAATTTCTTGTTTGAAGCATATCTACCACATGAACCTACCTACCCAGGACGTCTAAGCTTTTTTTAGGGAGGGAGAATCTCAATATGAAGGGTAAATCAACTATTGGGGGATAAAACCTTAAATTAAGTTTGACTGATTTGTAAATGCTAAGGGCTTTGAATCACGGTGAGTTTTATAATTTTTTTGTGGGGTGGTAGTAGGGAGGTTTATACCCCGCCCGCGTTGGACGCCTTGATATACTTTCTCTGTCCCCTTATTTCATAATTTGTATTTAATTTTTACGTTGTGTGATAATTAATCCTAAACTCGCTGACCTTAGACGATATACATTAATAAAAAGTATTAATGAACATTAAGGAATAATTTAAAATATATTAGTTGGAATTTATTTTGATAGGGGTTATTTTAGAGTCAAATTGTGTATCTTAAAGAATTTTTTTACAAAGCGACTCTGTAATTCTCATAAAAAAGCTTTTTATGAGAATGAATCCTCTTGTCTAAATAGAAAAAACTAAAAGAAAGAAGTTAAGTGATAAATATAATGTTACGTAAAGGGAAAGTACAATGGAATTCACAATAATTCAATTTTCCAAAGCATTATTCAACCCATGTGAACAGGAGAAAGATTAATTTATTATTAATTGTACTATCCTTGTATCCCAAGCTCTAATCCCGCACGTAGTACATATAAAGTTAGCATTGAGTAATAACCATTTATTTTATTGGCAAGAGAGGAGAAATTTTCATCTCTCAAAAGAAAATACTAAATCCTTTTTCCCAGTAGTTAGGCAGTTAGGTGATTGAATAGATTACTGTGTTTTAAGCAAGATTATTTACTAATAATAAATTTGTTATTACATTGATCATACACCAGATTACCATGTACTCTAATGAGGTGAAACTTGTAGCGGGCTAAAATAACGACCCAACCAAATAGAAACCTATATTGACGACAATTTTCCTCATGTCATACTTCCAATTTACAGAATCACATATCATTACAATATACTATACTATAGCTAATTCTTAGATTCTATTATTGAACCTCTCTAAAACACAAAAATCCATCTGTTTATCTAACTATTAGGGGTGTAAAGTGCTTTATACTTGTTATATCATGTTATATCATACACAAAATTGCGCCACGGTGAAATTTTTACACACATAAAAAGAACGCAAGCTCATATTGTTTAAAGTTGCTTTGTTACAAAGCACAATAAAACAAGGATTTTCATGGCCATGATTGGCTCAGCAATAACAAGCAAGCCAACTAATTTTGGTGTAAAATAGTATAAAATCTTTACTATTTTGTGAATATAGTGTCAAAGTTTTGAAAACAAATAATGTCACAGTCAATGAAGTTTAAAACTGTAAGGAAAAAACACCCAAAAAAAGAAAAAAATAAATAAATCATGCATAAAAATAGAATTAATATCGAAAAGCTTCGCTTTTCAAAGTGTTAATTTTTACTTGTGTTGTATTATTATAAACTTTAACTACGGTGTGTCGTTCTGTTATGAAATCATGAAATAAACCGATTTAAGTAATTATGCCTCTCCCTTCCAATCTTGTATAGGAGGCCCCCTAGATCTTTCTTTTGTCATTGCTATGAAGTCTATAGACTTATATTAGCTTTGATTTCTAGCCTCAAATAATCATTAGAATTATAATGTTTTGTTTTTCTTCAAATTCTGATTTTCCTTTTAATATAAAAGTTTGGACAATTATTGCAATAGTACTAACAGTACTATTTATAATCAAAGATAAGTAAAGTTTTATACAGAGAAAATGGATTTTGTATTTTAGAATTAATTCAATCGCATAAGGATGATTACGATTTTGGAACGGAGTTAAAACATGGGCAGCAATAGAAATATTTGACAAAATACCTGGCAGTTATTTTCAATATATATGGGGTTGACAGGAAAGGCAATAGTTTTAGGCAGATTCGCTACAAATATATTTGTTTAGTCTAAAACGTAATAGTCAATTGTTATCCACAAAAGCATGAATTTTTCTTGGAAATTTTGTGATTATTTACAAGTTTTTTTTCAACATTTTTCAACATATGACACTTTTGCTTCCATATACTTTTATTTTCAAAACCAACTCAACTATGGAAATTAAGTCTTTTACTTTCAATCTTTTTTGCAAATCCTTATAATTATAATATTTTAAAATATAAATGTTGGTATTAAGATATTTTTATAAAAAAAAATTTAATGTTTCAAAATGTAAAATTAGAAAATACAAAAAACCTATCAACCTTTCAAGAATATCAAAACTTTAATTTTCTAGTATTTAAATTAAGCTTAATTGTATAAGAAAACTTATTTTTTAAGACATTGATACACAAAAACTCTTTTACTGTAAAAGTCTCACAAGTTACGATAAAAATTTTAATCCAATTTTTAAAAAAACAATAGCTTTAAACCGGAGCAAAAAAATAATATGTATGTATTAAATTATCCATTTATGATATAGTAAATCAGTATCATAAATGTCTATAATATTTATGTATGAAGTATAAATTTTCGTAGATTATTGGATATTATAAGTCTATGGATAAAATTTAAAACAACTTAACATCATTAATTTTAAAACAATTTTAATGGCCTACATCGAGTATAAGTCAGTATATAAAAGTGGCCATGACTGACAAACTATAGACTATTATTATCAAAGCCAAATTACCTCATATTTACGTCGACATTAGGTTTATCATTAATCATTACTACAAGAAATCAATATCTACCATTTACAGCTGTTCTTAAAACTAAATAGCATTAGATAAGAGTAATCATGGATAACATATTAACGACCAAATTTGTGTCGATAATTTTTCCAAAAATGTTTGACCATTCAACGCTTTTCCATCGGAATGGTCAGATGATAACAATAACAGCATCTCCGTTCAACACGGAATATAAACTAGCTTATAAATTCAATATTATATCCATATTTATGATAAATGAATTGATATATTCTAAGTTTCTAAATAATTTTAGCCCCTGGGTATGTGAGTATTGAATTCACAAGGTGAGCTGCAAATAACACCTTCACTTTAACATTCTTTTAAATTCAATATTTTACTTTAAATTTTCTTATAACAAGAACAATAACTTTAATTAGAAGCAAAGCAATTACAAGATGACACTCTTTTTATTGAAAATAATACAACAGTCTTAAATTTTAAAAAAGAGATTTGATGGGTATTAACAATAAATCATCAAATGTAGCATTTTCATTTAGGTACCTCGAATAATTTGATAAATTAATCACTAAAGGTTTTTTCTAATTCATTTTTTAAAGGAGGCTTTTTTTAAAAACGACTTTCAGTGGTATAAGAAAAATTGGTGTCTAGTCATTTTTATTTATTTTTAAACTACAACGATATTTAATCATCAAATTTACTTTGATATTTTCATTGGAAAACTTCAATATTACCAAAAATGTACTTAATAATTAAATTTCAACAAGTGCGTCAAAATTATTTATGACGCATTTATAAATGATGATCACCCAAGCATTAAGATTAATTTCTTTATTTATCAGTTTTTTAACAATTTTTTTAGTAATAAATTTTTAAAGTTTATTTAGATTTTAAAAATAAGAATCTTTGGTCTTATGAAGAAATTTTGTTTTAATTATGTTTTAATTATTTTTATTGCAATTATAATTATATAATTATAGTTTCTGACCAATTGTGAATTAAATGTCGACGCTAATATAGCATTATTTAGCTTTATTATATTTCGATAATGTGTCAACTATTGTCACTTTTTTTTCTACATATCCAAATAGTCGACACATTAAACATTATGATTAATTTAAATCACTTATAAATACATACTTCCTATTTTATATGAATATTTTAGCCTCTATTTTCATATTTTTTCACTATTAAATGAATGTCAATTTACCTTAATTTTTTCAGGTTTTCTGACAATCAATCACA
>LS055880.1:0-13661 GCA_900241095.1 Acartia tonsa | reverse complement strand
TGTATATTAATTAATGCATCTTTTTAGAGCTTTATTAGACATTATACAAATGGCTGAAATAATAATTTTAAAATTTTGAATTCCTAAGTTGTATACTCTGTTTAAATCCTACGAGGCATTTTCACTATAATTTCCAAATAAAACGCGGCATTCTTCTTTCAAAAACCCATCTCTGGTCTTTTAAAAATCGCAAAAGAACCTACATATTTTAAAAATAAACACTTTTTTTCACCGGGATGTATTTTACGAGGGGGTGAAAAAACGGGCAAGGCAGGGCTCAGGACAGATATTTTGACTTTCCAAGAAAAAAGACATACATAGTAAAGCTCCGCATTCCCCCGTGTTGAATAACAATAAACAATATGCCATTAAAATGTTAAGTTTGGCTTAATGAGTAATTAAGCTTTAAAAAGATAGGTATATTAGCTTTTTTCCAGCGAAGTTTCTATGAAATTTACTTTGTGCATAAAAGGAGAGAGTTTGTAATTTATATATGCAATGTACTCTATTTATTGACTGCTTTTGAGTTTCTATCAGAATTTGCTAATCCTTAAATAAAAGTAACATGATGTCTATTTTTCTGTGTGTACCGAAGGATCTTGAAACGATATCGTTTTCCTTTACAATTTAGCCTCTCATTGGTACTGGGAAGGTTATTAACTATTTTGGGGAAGGGTACCACCACCCTTACAAAGAAAAATCGCCACTAGGAAAAGAAGAGCAACCAATTTTTTTATTTCTAAAACTAATATGTAAAGTGGTGGGATCGACTTTCCCCTCTTCCCACCTTCAGTGCACCTAGAGGCCTCTAAGGTGCGTAGTCGCTTGTCTTTATGTAAAGACTTATCTTTTTTATAACGGTGTATGTTTGTCAATACGTGCAAAAACATTTCGATAACCGTCCTTTACACTAATTTAGGTTTCCTATTTAGTGAAAGTTTTTATCTCGTATAGAGGATTTTGACAAACTTCGCTATTATTAGATGTAGATATCCTTGTTATTTCTAAGTTGATATACTTTAAATAGATAATAACAAGGAACAATCCATAAATAGCGCAGCTAGAATGTTATATTATTTGTTGTTGTTGTAACTTTAAGCGCATTTAGACGTCTAACTTACATAGTTGCTGAAAAAATCAGCTTTTTGTTGTTAATAAAATTGGACTGAAGGACGAATAAATGGGCGCATTCACTCAAATCTATGTTTGGGCCAGTGAACCACCCCTGCACCCTTCTTACTTTTATTCAATAAAAAAACATAATCAAGCTTTAACCCTGTGGAAGCCTTATCCCTTCAGGATTTTGCAATATTACTACATATTTTCCCTCCAAAATTTCGTATATACGATATAAGTTAGACCGTCAATGAATGCATAGACGTACTAACGCACACTAGTAAAGAGAAGCTGCTGTGCTACAAACAAAAAATGGTAACACGTGTTAAAGATATGATTAAACCTAACCATTCATAGTAGCAGTCAGGGATCTAAAGGGATAAGCCAATGACTGATAAATTGATGGACATTCCCAATGATGATACACAAAATTATCACTTCTATAGATTACAATTAGTGGTTGAAACTTAACGAACCAACCAATTAAAATTCAATTATAAACCCCAAAGTTGTTAAGCCAATAAGAATAAGAAAACCTTTTTTTTTATAAAACTTTGGGGACACGTGTGATGAACATCTCAATATCCCCTACCTTCCTGATTAGTAGTAGTGTACAACATGATTAAAATTCAAGGCGGACCCAAAATTAACTTTTATTCCTAACAATTCAATAAAGGACAGGGATGAGTCTTCAGAAGAAAATATAATTTTATCAGGAAGGAAGGGAACATTGGACTGGAAATTACACTGGGATCCAAAGTTTTTAAACCACATTTTTTTATTCGTTTGCTTAAAATCTTGTGTACTTTTGTTGAATTTTGATTGATTTGTTTTAAACTTGCTGTGTCCAAATTTGAAATCTTCAACTAACAATTCTACAGAATTATACTAACTCTACAGAAGGGGATGTTTATCAATTTACCATCCATTTTCTTATCCCTTAAGATCTCTGAATTTGCCCATTTTTATCAGTATCATTATCTGAGAAAAATAACTCAAAAGTTGAAGGCCAAATTTTTTCCTTGATTGTGCCACATCCTTGTCTCTTAATTAAAGAAACCCTTCTCTGCAAATATTTAGGTATCTAAAGGGATAAGACAATGATCGAAAAATTGAAATACATCTCCGATGATGATACACAAAAAAAACTTTTATAGATTTCAATTAGTAGTTGAAACGTTTGGACACTCAGTTAAATGAACCATTAAAAATTCAACAAAAGTCCCCAAGGTTGTTAAGCCAACCAATAAGAAAATGTTATAATAAATCTTTGGGGACTAGTGTGTAAGAAAATAGCCCATTGTCCCCTCTCTCTCTCTCTTTGGTTATTATCAACTGAAGTAAGCAATAGTCCTTTTAAATTGCTCATTGTAAAAATAAATGATTGTAATGAGAGAGTTTTACAGAGCAGTAAAATGAACATTTTAATTTGCATATTGAGCTGATATCATTCAAATAAGGAGATACTAATAAAGTTAAAGAATAGAGGGAGGGAGGGGACATTGGGCTCTTTATATCATGAGTCCCCAAAGTTTTACAATGATGTTTTTTATTCGTTGGCTCAACAAATTTGGGGACTTACATTGAAATTTGATTGTTTTGTTCATTAGTTTAAGTGTCTAAACGTTTCAAGCACTAATTGTAATCTATAAAAGGGGTAATTTTGTGTAGAATTATTGGGGTTGTATATCAAACTATCAGTCATTGTCTTACCCCTTTAGATCCTTGTAGTTTAGCAGAGCATTTCTAAAGAACAAAATTTTAAATTTCTCATCGTAATTTTAAGTTTATAATAACCCAGAAAAATATAAATTTCTCATTTTAAAACAGTCCAGTTTTAGATCACAGTGTCCCTAATAAAGATTCTATTTTGATTTTATATTTATTTAGGTATTCCAACAATTCAGAGAAAATTTGTATTTTTATAGCAAAATATACAGAAAAATACCTTATTCTCTCTGTGGCTGTGGAGTGTCCAAACGTTTCAACCATTAATTGTAATCTATAGAAGGGATTTTTTGTGTATCATCATTGGGGGTGTACACCAATTTATCGGCCATTGTCTTATCCCTTTAGATCCTTGATAAGAACACTATTCTTATTTATCCAGCTGCTGAAAGACTAGATTTTCTAGAAGGCTCGACACCCCTTCTTGTCGTTCACCGTTCAATTGACAATGGATGTAGAATATACGTGGATATTATGACAGGGGGAAAGTTGTCGTCAATTTAGCTTGCTTACATGGTCAGTTAGTTCATCTAGTAGTAGGGGAGGGGAGGGGGTTAAGGGGTTTGGATGTGGGTATCGTTATTTTATCCAGCTGTCAATTTCACTTTATTAAAGAAATCATAAATATCTGGTGTAATATCCAAGTAATAATAATATCCATTGTTCTAATTTTCTTCTTGATAATAGTTTATTAAAATTGCAAATCCATCCATTAATATTTAGAATCCCTTTGATGGCTTGGCCACTCTATTCTATTTTCGTCTATTGATAGAATAGGTGGCACTCTAACTCCCCTTGTTGTCACTTTTTTGGCCTCTTTTATTCACAATAGGCCTAGTTATTTAAAATACAATATTTTTTTCCTTTTAAACGTCAATTCAAAAAACTTTTTTAGTTAATGTCAATAAAATTATAAAAAAAATTCCAATTAAAGTTTATGTTAATTTGATGTTTAAATTTTTTTTCTGCAAATTAAGGAATCAATTAATGGCTTTGTGGCAATAAATCATAAAAAGTTTATCTATAAAGATCAGAACTTCAGAAGTTCGGATTTATTCAAAGACCTATCCAATTAACTTATGATCTACAACTTTCTTTAGCAAAATTATTCTGTAAATACTGTAAGTTGGTCTAGTGTGATTTGAAAAGCAGGCCATAACTATGACAATGGATTTATTTTTAATTGGATCTTACACCAGATTATCATGTACCCTAATAAAGTGAAATTTGTAGCTTGCTAAAAAAACGATCACCTTCCACCCCCTTTACCCCATCCTCTCCCCTGCTACAAGATGAACGAACTGACGTATAAATGATGTCTCTGTTAGCAAGCTAAATTGACGACAATTTTCCCCCTTGTCATAATATCCACGTATATACTACATTCGTTGTTGAGTGGATTTAATAAGCAGGCCATAACTATGACGCATGGTTTGGCAAACGACTACCAAAATTTGTTTAACCAAAAAGTTAAAAAATATCCCCCATAAATCGTTGAAATTATAACTAAAAAACGGCCTTACTAGTTTCGAGATCTTAATAGACAGATAAAGAGGCTAATTATTTATATTTTAAAAATTTTACTGTAAATCTAACAAATCTTCAAATTATTAATCATCGAAATGTACAGTTAATTGATATTACAAACAAAATAGATATTTTCCAATTACATTGAAAATAGTTTTTATCATTAGAGTAGGAGTAGGATTATTTTCTTTCCTTACCTATCCCAATAGATGTAAAAGTATAGATGTATAGTCCTAACTATTACCTGGCCCAAGTCGTGCAGACTATTTTCGTCTGCTAGCAATTGGCTTTCTGTTCTCTTTGAGGGACTCTTCTGCGTTTATATTTTCGACGCTATTAGCTTATTTTAGAGAACCAATAGAGTACGCACAGGGTCCCTGCTCTGTTAGTTGATTTATATATAGCTCGCGCCCCATCTATTCTTTTACTTATCTCCTATCCCTAAACCCATACAGGCGAACACTGACAGACACACACACATTGAAACCTATTGTAACATCTCTTACCAAGGGGCCTTGTTTCAGCAAATAAAATCCATATGAAATTACTGAAAAATTTGGATATTTTTATGGCGTAATGTCGGAATAAAATTTAGTTTCTTCTGTAACTAAAGGGAAGTGGGTAAGTAGGGGGTTGGGGAGGAAGTGGGTTGTGGAGAAATTTTCCTTAGAATTGTTTGTCAGTATCCTGGTTCCTTGTCCCTGCTCTTACCTTTTACAGTGCGAGACTCTCTTGACCAAATTGACATCCCATTCTTGGGATAGATTAATTATATTTCCAAAACTTTGTCTGCTAAATTTCAGGGATCTAAAGGGATAAGACAATGGCCGTTAATTTGATGTACATCCTTATAGATGTTACACAAAACAACCCATTTTGTAGATTATAATTGGTGGTCCAAACGTTTGGACACTTAACTTAATTAACCAACCAATCAAAATTCAATAGAAGTCCCCAAAGTTGTCAAGAAAGCGTTATTTTAAACTTTGCAGACTATTGTAATAAACAGTCCAATGTTCCCTCCCTCCCTGGTTAAATTTGCTTCCCTGCCATAATATCTACAAATACAGCCTAAACATTCCAAATTGGTTTTATCCCTATAAAAACAGTTTCAATGGCTGAACTAAAAAGGTAGCTTCAATAACTATTTATATTGTATTTAATAAATGAGAGACTTACCTTAGTTAAATTTGCAGCTGTGAGGGGTTTTTAAAAGCGAAGCTTTTCTATTTATAGGGTCAGTTCGTCCGTTTGTGGTAGATAGCTCTGATCGTTAATTGAATAAGAATCCTTCTATCGATTATTTTTTGTAATCTTGAATCCTAGAATTCGTTTAGGCTTATTGTTAGAAGCAAAGCATCTCTATGTTTGTGCATGTTCGCATTAAGCATCCTGCATTTAAGTAATTTTGGGCAGACAATGGCCGATAAATTAATGTACATCCCCAATGATGATATAAACAAAAAATTTTCTTCTGTAGATTACAATTATTGGTTGAAACGTTTGGACACTTAACTTAATGAAACAACCAATCAAAATTCATAAAAAGTCCCAAAGTTGTTAAGTCAACGAATAAGAAAACGTAATTACAAACTTTGGGGACTAGAGTAATAAACAGCACATTGTCCCCTTCCTTCCTGAATTTTGGGAAAGATATGTATGAAATTTTCTTTCAGTATTCTAACTATATTGAATATTTAATACGTTTTTACTTTTTATTTGTTAAAATTCGTTTGTCTGGCCATCTAATTGACTGAGCTTCGATTTTTTTTCTGTTGTCATCCTTGTTTTGAAGAACTTAATTTTAAAGTTGTTTTAAAAAGGTTCATCTAACTTAAAAGCAGTTTTAGTATATAAATATTGATATATATTTATAACTATAAATTCTGTAATGTTTTAGATTCCATAATTTATAAACACATCTATAAGATTTTGGTATGGCTATACAAATTTTGACTACTCGACCCTACCTAACTCCTATTTTTTTCTAGAAAATAACTTAGTAGTTAAGCCTCTTGAATGTTAAGTTTGATTGAATAACACCCTGTAAGCCCCACAGGGTTGGATCTTCCTAGATTAATTAGAAATAAGTAACAAATAAAAGAGGTGCTTTTACACATAGTTTCTTATTGAGCACTAAAAACCCCAATTTAAAAAAAATTAGATTAGTAATTATTATTACATTAAATCAGGTTAGTTTGGGTTATTTCGGGTACTAGTTAGCCCCGGAGGGTTGGGGCACCGCGGAGTTAGCGCATTGTTAAAAACATTTACTCCCCATCCCTTATTTTCATTTTTTTTATTAATAAGGGGAAAGGGAGTTCAGAGCTCAACAGAACTTTGTGTAAAAGAACCAATAAAACACTTGGAGTTGGGGGGGAGGGTAGTGGCCACACCATAGGTCGATTTGCTAAAACCTATACCAAAGAATTATTAGATAGTGTTATATTTCAGATCTGCCTTATATAGAGGGGAGGGAGAGACATACCATCTTGAAGAATGCCAACCAACTAGACATATACATTACAAGTCTTATCAAGTGCAAATCTAGTCACACAAATAATAAATATTAAAACAACAACAACGCATGTGAGCGTGCGCGTGTGTGTTTAATTTCATGTGCTTGTTAAAATATTTATTTTTCTAGGATAAATATAAAATGAACCTGTGAATAAAATGGTGATAATTAGTGTTGCCAGGGCCTTTATTGTGCCGTGCTTGGCTTTCCATTATTTGCTCCTCACCCAAAGTCAAGTTAATGCTAATAAGCATGGAAGTGAGAGTGATATTAATGATATAAATTCATCTGCTTATGATGATGGTAATGATGATAGCAAGACTGTTGATTGTGAAAATGCCAAAGAATTAGTGTTCAAGCATGGGACAGTTACAAAGATTGGAGCTTTTCTTGTATTTTCTTGCGATCAAGGTTTTAAGATGCATGGCAAAAGCGTTGGTAAGATTTTATTATTGATTTTTTTTCTCGATAAATATGACTTACTTTGAAGTAGCAAAGCAACTCTATAAACATGTAATTCATACAAACTTCCTTTTTATATATATCTATAACTTTATCATTCAAAGAGCTCTTTATTTTTTAGAAGTGCATCTACTCTATAATTCTGTCGGTTAGTCACCCATGTTTTGGATGTTGTCATCCTTGTTTTTTTCCTCTAGTCCCAAGTTTTGTAAGTTGAAGTTATTTCTACTTTTTGTACATTTTTCCTCAAAAAATGTACTCTTATTACAGAGAGTTTATTACACTAGTCCCCAAAGTTTTATGATAAAGTTTTCTTTATTTGTTTGCTTAACAACTTTGGGACTTTTATTAAACTTTGATTGTTGTATTAAAAAGTTGAGTGTCCAAACGTTTCAACAATTGTAACTTATTCTATGTATATAATTGGGGATGTATATCAATTTATCGTCCATTGTCTTATCCCTTTAGATACCTGCGTATTCTCCCCTTGTTTGTCCTTTGTATCTCAACAAAGTTTAATATTCAGGTAACTGTGAAAAAGGAAGAGTCCGTTTGCCCATCTGTAGATTTATTAAGAAAAAAGAAGGCCACAACAAAAATGTACATCATAAAATTAAGAATTCCCATGTCAAACAGAACAGGATTAACCATCACAAGAAATTAAAATCTGATGAAAAGCCAAGGCAACAACACCCACATAAATCGAGAAAATATTTGGGAAAACATAGAAATGATAGGATGCAGGCGGATCAACCAAGGTCCCCGCCAGGTAAACAATTTTCTGGCGTGACTTCGAAACCGATTAGTATCCGCTGGATTAGAACCGGTTCTGAGCCATATTGTAGTATCGTATTATTGACAATTTATTGCCTATGCCCATCAGCTGTGTCCTAACCCTTGGGGGGTACCCAATACCCAAAGTAACAATTAATCTGACCTAAGGTAATAAACAAACAAACGAAAACTAACCATCTAGGCGTAGGGCTATCCGTGATGAACAAAGTACTTTGTTGGAAAACTATCTAAAGTTTAAGAAAGCATTCAGTAGCCATAAACTACATGCAAGCGTCAGGGCCTACGCTTTTGTTTACCCCTTTTAAGTCAGCTTTTTTCAATCTTTTTCTAACCATTTAAAATCAGGGATAAGGAAAATGTAAATGGATTATAAATAATCTATATTCTAACTTTAAGCTACAAAAATTTATGATTTTTGTTGTGTAGTTACTCTATTCTTAGGGTATATTCGAAAGTCTGTTCTTCGAAAGTATGTTTGTATTAGACACTCACTAAATTACCTCCCAGTATACAGTGCCTTTGCAGTATCTCTACAGTTATAATCTGAACAGATTTTAGATATTTTTACAAATTCGAAGATTTTTTGGCAAAGATTTGGAAGATTTTCTGTCAATAAATTAAAATAATAAGCACTCCGGCGTTTCACTTATGATATGCCCACTCTAACGTTTGTCTCCTTCCTGCATTTGTCAACTCCGACGTTTGTCCCTCCTTGTTTCTCTACTCCGACGTTTGTCTACTCATTGTTTGTCCTAGGACTCTCCTACAGTATCCTACAAGTTAACTGTAAATTGGGCAATTTTTAATTAAAATATCAAGACGATTTATCTTTCCCTTCATCCCTGATTTAAAATACTACTAAGGAGCTGTATCCCCCCTCCCCCAACCCTCCGGCCCCCTAAACACCACTGCTAATCCTGCCAGCCCCACCCTAACCATAAAAGTCTAAGATAATTTATTAAATATTTTTGGATTGAAGGTAAATATTTTATCCTATTATGTGTTGAGAGTTATAGCATTAGTCATCATTCTTTAATCCATTTTAAAAGCTAACAAGCATGAGTATTTACAATGGTTGCGAATTTCTAAAATGTCCTCATAATAACCCCACCACATTACTTCTGGTTTTGTGTATTTGTGGTGCCCCTGTTGGGTTAGGCTTAGACAGTTTCGGGGTAGCCTTAATGGGATTGAAATCTTAACAGTAAACAATATGGGTTGATAACTCGGTGTTGATTATACCAGTTCTACATTATAAAAAACTAGGAAGGTACCAGATATTGGACTGTAAATTTTATTGCCCCACAAAGAATATATTTTTGGGGTTTATGATCAAATATTGATGGGTTATAAAGCTTACAGTATACAAGCTTTTCCATCAATAATTTGACTTACTTATAGGGTAATTTTGTTCATAATAATTTTTGGTTTCATCAATTTATTGTCTACTAAACTATCCAATTAACCCTTAAGATCTCTGAATATAACTCAAAAACTATGGTAGTTAGAAAGTCTGGACAAAAGTTCCCTATTTATCCACGGAAAAGGGAATGTAATTTCGACAAACAATTCTGAGTGAAAATTTCTCCTCAACCCCATTCCATTTTTATCCCCTTCTTACCAACTTCCCCTTCAGTTACACCAAAAAACAAAATATTTAATTTTTAGCAATTTCAAATGGAATTAATTGGCTGAATAGCAGCCCCTGTATTTATCAAAAGAAAATAGTGCAACTTTTAATGAAATCCTGATATTTGATTTGTTCGATTTATTCTTAAATCCAAATTATTTTACTTTTCTATGTTTAGGTTTGAAAAAGAAGGATTTAGTTTTGTTGTCTGGTGACTATCCCGGGTAAGTAATTATTAATTTTGTAGCTGGATATTCATACAGTTGTGTTATCCTTGTTTTTTTTTTTCAAAATATAATTTGGAAATACCTTATTCGATTAAAAATAGAAGTAAAAACATTTTTTTGAGGGGATGGGTTGTTGGTGGGTTCAAGGACTTATAAATGGGGGGTAACACCACCCTCCCTCACTAAAAATCATAGCCCTGTAGCAAATTTTTCACAAGTTTAATAACCCATGTTGAAATTTTTACCCTTTCCCTTAAAAAAAAACTTGAAAATGCACATGTTCAAAAAATCATTTGTTCTTTTGCATTGTACATTATGTGTTACTTATAGTTACTTATTTCAATTCAAAGGCGTCAGTTTTCACAATAAATCTATAGTATAGATGTATAACCAGACAACTACCTGGATCCCCCTGTTAAAGACTTTTTTCGTCTGTTAGCAAATTACTTTCTGCTCTTTGTAGCGACTTTGCTGTGTTGATATTCCGGACGATATTCGTTGATTTTCAAAGACCCAATTGAAAGTCGGCTCAGGGTCCTCGGGAAAGGGATATACCTTTATTTAACCCCTTCCCCTCTGTTATTATATTCTAATGTTTTCACGAAAGCTAATCTTGTTCTAACATTTCAGTGAAGAAGGTTACAACTTAGAATATGATAATTATTATGACAAAGATTATAAAGGAATTAAATTTTATTTATTTTTTATTTCTAGAATATTACGATTGGTAATGGATTTATTATTTCTTATTACAGATTTTGATGTTCTCTAATAAAGTAAAACAGACAGCAGTCTAAAATAACGATTCCCTCCTACCAACCCCTTTAACCCTAATTCCCTCTTCTCCTATTAGATGAACGAACTGACCATTAAATGAATTCCATATTAGCAAGCTAAATTGACGCCATTTTTTCTCCTGTCATAATATCCACGTTTATTCTACATCAATTCCATTGGCCCATCAATATAACTCTTAGGTGGAGAATTGCAGAGCTTTTTTTCTAATTAAGGTGTTCTATTGCATGATGTGTTTTATCATTATTAAACTTTGCATAATTTTAAGCCATATTGTGATTCACAACGATTTATTCTTTCTTATTTTATTATTGTTGACAATAATTTTGAGCTAAGCTTTTGTTTTCTTTTGTGTAAAAGATGTCATTGACTTCTTTTTCCTAAAAATTGATTTCTAAATTATAACTAATCCTTCAAAGTTTTTTTTTGAATACTTGGAAAATTCTAGAAAAAAATCACTTGAAATAAATAACTTTTAATTGTCAGAGGAATATTATGAACAAGGACAGGAAAACTATGAAAATTATAATGATTACTATGACAAAGAAGGCAGTGGAGCATATGATTATGACTATGACAAGCACAATCGAGAACAACATCCAGATTTCTACGATTATGACCGACACTATAGAGATTATGACAGAGGTCATGAAACTCCTGACAGACATAATCAAGCCCATGACAAGCAAGATAAAGAATATGACAGGAACATTGTTGATTATGACAGAGAGAACAATGAAGATTATGACAGAGGTAATGGTGAAGACTATGATAGAAATGCTGAAGACTATGATAGGAATGGTGAGGATTATGATAGAAATAATGAGGATTATGAGAAAAGCAGTGAAGATTATGACAGATCAAATGTTGGATATGAAAGGGAAAATAATGAGCATGAAAATCACATAGACAGAGAAAGACAACCTGAAATTGTTAATTTCCAATCAGAAGAGCATACTAGTGAATCACCAAAAGAAAGGGTTCATGAAAAACAGGATGAATCAGACAGACATGAATATAACCATGATTATGATAAAGAAGATCCCGGAGAAAAAGATCATGAGAATGAAGAAACATATGATTATGAAAGTCAAAAAACACACACAGAAAACCATGTTGAATCAAATCAACATGAAGTTAGTGAACATATTGATACAGTAACAAGCAGTGTTAAACCTGAGCCAAACAATTATGATGATTATAATGAAGAAGAAACAGATGATTATGACTCAGAATCTTATGACTATGACAGACATCATGAAGATCACTCCTCTGATCATCAACATAGAGAATCTTCAGAGAATGAAACAAAGCTCGTAGAAGAACATGATCATGAAGATAATCTTCATCAAAATGAATACCATGAAAATAACATCCACACCGACGGTCATGAAAGAGAACAACCTGAAACTGAAGATGAACATTCAAATACTTATGGACACCATCATGATGAAGATCATGCCCTCCACAATGTTGATCATGAAAAAGAACCTTCTGAGCATGAAAGATATCCTGAAGAGGAAACAAATGCACATCATGAAGACACAAATAGACACACTGATGATTATAAGACTGAAGATTATGAAGATGAAAAATATGATTATAAGAATTACAATGAGGAAGGTGATTATGACGAGATCAGCCAGCCATCAACAACTCCTTCAACTACAACTTCAACAACTACTGAACATTACCACAATAAAGAAGAGGAGACAGGAAAGGAATATTATGGCAATTATAATGACTATGAGAATTATGAGGACTATGAAGATTATGAGGATTATGAAGATTACGAAGATTATGAAAAATATGATGAGCCAAATAATGTTGTTGATACATACAATCCTCCTGTATTAGAAACTGAAAATAGTTACACTAATGTTGATAATCAAGTGCATTTTGAGGAAAATAATATTCCAATAGATATTGATAATGATATTGAAAAGCAGACAGAAAGAGTTGATCATGAGTCTAATTATGATACGGATGATTATCATGAAGTCACTGATGAAAAGGCTGATTATGACAACTATGACGTTGATTCATATGACCAATATTCATCAACATCAACAACAACAACAACTACAGAATACACAACCCCAACTTCAGTATCTGGAACAACACCTCAACATCATTTTGATGATGACACATCTGATGATGAAGACTTTCTGATTGAAGAAGGTTCTGGACATGTTGTGGAGGGTTCTGGAGGAGCAACCAACTATCCAGACATTATCAGTACAGAGTTGGAAAAACAGAAATACAGACAAGATTTTTATGACTACCATGGGTTTGATATTGAACAGCTGGATTCTTCCTGTCTACAGACATTTGTTCCGGCTCCTCAAATTCTTCATGCTGATACAGGTAAACACATTTATGAAATTTTTTTTCTCAGAATTTCTAATTAATAATCTTTCCATTAATGTAAAGGTTATGATGCTCAATACACAGTACACGGCCTTGCCTATAAGGTAGTGGCCGCTGTAAAGTACAGCTGTCATTCTGGATACAGACTGTACCAGCCTGCACACAATATTCTGTTCTGTATTGAAAAGGAATGGGTGGGCACACGACCAAAATGTATTGCTGATGGATCTGAAGGAGTTGATGAAGAAAGAGAGGATGAGTTAAACCAGGAGTATGATATTGATCAGGAAGAAGAGTTTTGTGAGGTAAGTTTTGTTACAATTTGTACTATTCTTAAAATTTATAAAGATATCATCATGTTGATGTGTGAAGTAGGGGACATTGGGCTGTCCCCAAAGTTTTATAATAACGTTTTCGGATCATGGAAAGAAAACAAAGTCATTCCTTAATTAGGACAGAAGTCACCTTCCTAGGAAGGACATAAGTAGCTTCC
>LS055879.1:0-13662 GCA_900241095.1 Acartia tonsa | reverse complement strand
TCTTAGTTGTATTTTATAACACCTCTAATATACTCAAAAATCTTGTTATTTTGAATGATCAGCATATTTTTAATTGTACTAAATTATTACTACATCATAGGTTTAGTATAAGGAGTTGTGCAACTCTATTTTTAACCCTGTTTTTATGTACTTGAATTTAATATTGCAAGAATTGACTAATAATTGATATAAATACCCAATGATTATGATTACCCCTTACGTAGATAGAAAATATTGGTTAGAAACCAAGCAATTGAAATAAAAGAAAGTACCTAAAATAATATGATAGCATGATTATAAAACTTTGGGTCATAATGTCCCCCCCCCTGTTATTTGTCGTATTTTGTGGTACTTGTGGATAAAATTGTCCTTGTCTGTATAATCAAATTGATTTTGTGTGTGTGTGTGAGTGTATGTGTGATTTTGTATGTATGTGTGTGTGTGTTATGTGTGACAAATCAATTTGAAGTTAAATTGATTTTTTGGTTAATTTTAGACTAATGAGCACCGTTATAATCTTTTATTGTTCAGTTTTTTTTGGCGTTTTCCCTCAAGGTGCCTTGTTGAGCACAGAATCCCCCCTCCTTTATTTTTTATTATATTTTAAATAAGGGAAGGGGTTAGGGTAGTTTTTCGTGTCTTTATTTATTACTTTAGGTCAGGTTAGGGTGTGATATACTGGGTACTGCGTAGCCCTGTAGGGTTAGATTTAGGACACCTTGATTCATAAGGGTTGGGGGTTCAGTGCGCGACAAGCACTTAGAAGGAAAGCACCATTTTTCTTCTTCAATAGTTTCATGGCAATTAAAGGACGTTATTTTATAGGATACTAGTTAGCATTTAAATAATGTTATGGGTTTTGATGGACTTCGCCCCTAGCATCCATGATATAGTCTTTAAACTCCCTCAAAAAGTCTACCCTTTCAGTAAAGCAGTTCCAAATATGTATTGATATTTAAATTGTATAAATATGTAACATTTAAGAGCTAAGTAAGATTTTTTTACTGTCAAATTTACTTTTCAATCACTTGTTTTGCTATAAAAATGAATGTCCTTCCTTAGCCTAAACCATTCAAGGGCTCTTTACTAACTTAACCTAACTATACATAAAAGAAGTATCATAATTACCTTTACATCAAAATTAACAAAAGATTATGTGTTTTTTTGCAATTGACGGATTTTACCTATTTAAGCCTAAACGTAACAAATTTTGTATTGGTTTTTACACAACAGTAAGTTGGGTGTGCATTGGTTTCCCCACATTGTACTGCATATTATTACAACAGTACATAATATGACTATTCCCCAGTGAGGGAGGGGAGATTGGGCTGTACTAATCCCCAAAGTTAACAAAGTTTTCTTATTCGTTGACTTTTCAACTTTGGGAACTTCAATCAAAATTTGATTGGTTGGTTCATTAACTTGAGTGACCCAAAGTTTTAACCCCTAATTGTAATCTACAGAAGGTGTTATTTTGTTAATCATCATTGGTGAGTTATATCAAATTATCGGCCATTGTATTATCTCTTTCTTATTGTGTTTTTTTGCGGTCTTGCGGTTGTGAAAACTTGGGGAAATGATGCCACAACTTGGTAATTTTATATTGGTTTTTACCAAGCTCAAAATACTTTAAAATAAAAGCAATTAACCCAGATTTTCATGGTCAAACCTACAGGGATACAGGGATAGATTTGTGGATGATATATTAATCTATCTCCCAATTACTAATAGTTGAGTTTTGACTTTGTAAAGCTGTTGCTATTCGAGCAAAAAAGGGGAAAAGTTTTCATTATTTTCCAATGAACTTACAAAATTTCCCTGACAAAAAGCTTCATTATTTTATATTTAATCTTTGATTTTTGGTGAATTTGGTACAATTAAAAGTAGTTATAGCTGACATATTATCGACATGCTTCTTAAAAGACCTCTTTTATGTCGACTATGGTATTAAATGAAAGTATCCATATTATGAGTATATGGATAACTAAAGCAATGGCAACCCTTTCTTTCACTCAATTTGAAGATGATTAAAGTCCCTCAACAGATTATGATGTAATACTATAGAATAGCCAATGAGCGGCCAGTATACCTGTAATTGACCAATGGTAAAATTTATGCTGGCCTCTCATTGGTTATTCTATCGTATGACGTCATAATCTGTGGAGGGACTTCAAACCATCAAAGCCAGAATTATACACATAAAATTAAGTTAAAAATTTACTGTCTTAACCAGATATTATTATAAATAATGTGTTTTAACTTAAGTATCGACCTTGAATATCAAGATTTGTTTAAGAATCAACCTTTGAAGTTTAATCCGCCCTATTAAAAGAAAGGGATTATACACTTTGATATAGAGACTTTTTTACTATCGTAACTACTCTATAATAAAAGCACAGAAATAAATAATACTTCCTTTGAATTTAAAATTAAACAATTTTACATATATATAAAAGCTTTTAAAAATTTTTACTTCAATCGTATAAATGTACTTGTCTGTTCCTTTGCATCTAAAATTTTGTTATACATGGAAATGACTGTTCTTGTTTTTTAGAATAAACGTCCCTGGCTGTATAATTTTGTAGAGGTAGGATTAATCCAAAGTCGTGCAGAGGGTGGCTTTTTATGCTATTTAACATGAGCAAAGCTACTCTGTAATCAGCCGTGAGAAGACAAGCTTTTTATGCTATTTAATATGAGCAGAGCTATTCTAGATTAATTTTCCAGGGCCAATAAAAAACTTCAATAAAAATTAGCTGTTTAGGAGATATTAATGGACCTAAATACAAATAGATAAACATCCTATTACTGTATAGTGTAAAAGATTATTAATAGCCCCGAGTTGATATTAAGCAACAACCATTAATCTGTACTTCTTATTAACATGCTTATGCTTGTTTTATGTATCATTTGAAGCAATGAGTTGAGTTTTAGCTAACCTTCTATAAACAATATTAATATATCTACACATAATTTTTAGTAGAAAAGCTACTCTATAACTTATTATGACAGCTGATCGTCTGCTTGTTATGCTGTCTGACCGTCATTGGAAGATAAGAGGCTCAATCCTATCAAATTTCTTTGGCTAGTCTTTTATATATATGTAAGGCCAAGGAAACCCTAATTCCTATTATAGCCTAGGAAACTTCATAGGATTTTGCAGAATTGATTCTTTTTTCAATATAAAATTTAACTAGGGGCGCAGCCATTTTTACAACTGTATTGTGTTTTACTGTGTGTAAAAAATTCCAAGACATAAATGTACTAAAAGTATCTGAATTATAAATTCCATTGGAAATATTCAAGCAGTTTATATCTATCATGTTTGGGATATTAAAATGCTTTGATAATGACATTCCAATAATGTCAGCATAAAGTATGTCCTTTCTTATGTCTCTAATGAGTTATAAAGAATGTATATGCATACCCTGGCAGGGATCCAAAGGGATAAGACAATGGCCGATAGATTAATTAATAATTATGTACAAAATTACCCCGTCTGTTGACTACATATTGTGGTAGAAACGTTTGGACATTGAACCAACCAATCAAAATTCAATAAATGTCCCCAAAGTTGTTAAGCCAATGAATAAAAAAAACGTTATAATAAAGCTTAGGGGACTAGTGTAATACAAATCCCTCCCTCCCTAATACCCTGCTATAAGAGGGAGCTTGTGTTGGCATACAACATACAATGGTTACAGCTAGTGTGACATTATGTTAGTTAATATAAGATAAAACTGAATGATACACAAAAACTATATAAAAAACAAATAATATGAAGCTAACCTTACAGAAGGGGCATATTTGCATGAATGAACGGACAGAAGACCAGTGTGAGATATAAAGAAGCTGTGCTACTGAAAAAATTGTCCAAACTCTAAATACAATAGGAATGGCATCTTGCAAATTATTTTACGAAATTTTGTTGCAAACTGCTCAGCAATTTTGCAACAGGCACATATGTACTTCAGGGTTACAAGGATAAGATAATGTATGATAAATTAATCTACCTCCTCTATCATTTGTTAACAGGCGTTTGTTGGATAGGACATGTGACTGTAAATAAATCTTACCCCTCATATAAATGCTTTTAATTATGCTTTTGGGAGAAGAAAGGGAAGGAGATTATTATTTAGGTACAATTATCCTATTTCTCTCTGATGGATTGTGTTGACTTATATTACTATAATTTTTACTTTTATTATTATGGTAATATTGTAATATTAAAGGCCTAGTTATCAGAATATGTCAATATGGACCAAAATTAATTAATTCCAAATTCCACATTTGTTAATAGTAATTTATTGTATCGTATTATAGACAGCTTTCCGCAAATAATAAAATGAAAAAAGATTAAAATTAGTTATGTTAGATCCGAGGGGACGATTTATTTTTATTTTAATATTCGTAGAAAATTGTCTGTAAACCGATGCTATACATAGTTTTTCAGCACGGCTGAGAACCGTTTCTAATCATGCGGTTTCGAAGCCATACTGAAAAATGTATAGTTTGTGTTCACGTTCACATGCCTATCCCTCTGCAAACACTTATATTTGATATTGCAAAACAAACATGAATACGTGATGGGAGGGAAGGGGTGTGCCACCCCCAGCACGTGACATTGGCATTGAATTTGCCAATATTTGACATTCACCCCCCTCCCCCCGTTTATGATCATTCCTTGTAAAACATAGAACCTTCCAATGTATTACATCGACTGTATTGCATTAATCAAAAGTTGTCATAACTGACACATATGATGCTTTGATAAAGGAAAAGTTTTAAGAAGATAAATTAATTTTCACCAATATATTATTTTAGATGTATAAGGTACAAATTTAACTTTAAAAAAATAAAAGATAGAGTAGCTGGTAATAATACACATACAAGGGTGATTATATCCGTAAGTAGTACAGCAATGCAAGATAACACAATTCATAGTAAAAAGAACAATATAGTAAATTTTGTCAATAAATCACTGAATATGACTGTTGATAAACGTAAAATTTTATTCTAAAGCAACTTTCATCATTAAATGTTTGAAATCGGCCAATAAGTTACAGTAATTTTATTGTGCCGACGGACATTCTGACATATCTTAGTTATAGAGCAGCTGCACTACTAACAAATAAGCAACAACTATTTGTCTAAACATTGCCTCATTTCCTTTTTTCATTGTTGGCCCTTTTAAATGTTTTTCCTTTCTTGTTATATCTATTTAAATACGGGGCCTCTCTTCTTTTTATTTGCTCGGTTTAAAGGATGTGTATTTATAAGTAGGGATATAGAGATAAGGCAATGAACGATAAATTGATGTACATTCGAATCCCAATGATTACAAACAAGTTAACCATTTTGAAAATCAAAAATTATTGATTGAATAGTTTGGAACCAACCAATCAATATTCAATAAAAGTACCTAAAGTTATGCAGCCAACGGATAAGATAACTTGGTTTAAATCTTTTGGTATTAGTGCAATGAACAGTTTTAGGTCCCCTTTCTCCCTGTAGAGATAAAGGGATAGAACAATGGATGATAAATTAACCATATCTCCAAATCAAATAAGACTTTTTATTATCTTCTTTTTAATTCATGAGTTTAAAGAATGTGTATTTATACATTCCCCCAATTTTTGATAATTGAAAATTTAGTTGGATAGTTGAAGAAAAAATTGTATGTAGAATGATTTATCGTCCATTGAATTATCACTTTTTCCCTGGTACATATCTGTCTGTCTTTAGCATTTGAGTACTTTTGAGGCCTGTATGTTTGTTTATTTTACAAGAATACAAATATATTTAGGAACGCAGCTGTGTTAGATTTTAGGTTTTTCGGTAGAGGAGCTACGTTATAAGTTAGGTCTATTCGTCATTCTAGTCATGTAGGTATGAGCCAAAAATCTTTCTTGTTTATTCAATGGTTTAAAATGTAAAACATAGTATGAATTATCTTTCGATTGACAATAACCGCAGAATTGCTGCGCTACTTTTGCATATAAATTCCCTTGTTTTGAAGAAATTTGTTGTCAGTTTGACGCTATGGACAAACTTACAAAAAAAAGTTAAATGTAGCTGTGCTACATAAATGTAAATGCACGAAAGGAATTGCATGTTCTTTAGTCAACCCGAGATAGGGGCCTTAGGGACGTTCTGCAGAACTTTCGCAACAATTTAGCAACACAGCTAGATACTGCAAAAATGTTACTGTGCCAAACGAGAGTATATAACTTTAGAAGGAGCTTTTAAGGTATGGGTTTTATTGAGTGTTCATTATTTTCAACAAATATAATGATTTCATTTTAACAAAGGCTATTAAAAATGCAAGCAGTGGCGTGCACCGAAATTTTCCAATGGAATGTAAGTCTAGAAGTCTTGAAATGAGTGGATTATTACCACAGCAGTAAAAAATCCTTATTCTCCTCCCCAATCTTAATTGCTATTGTAGGCTTTTTGCAAATTCGCAAATTTAAAACCTTCGCGGATTTGAAAGAACACTTTTTAGGAAATATACAAAGGTTGTGCAAAGGAAACTCTACTTGACATTGACGGACGTACCGACGGACGGACGGACGGACGGAAACTTGGTGTTGATATGAAATAATTGCCTGGACAAGGACTTGGCAATGACCTTCCTTCTAATCAAACATGCTAATGTTGACATTCTACCGACAAACATTTTCAAGGGGTTAGCCATGTCATTAAATAAAAATATATTATCAACATGCTGCTATTTTACCTGATGCTTTCTTCGACATTATGACCTATATTATTGCAGTCATCCTATTATATAAAGTTTTTTTGTCTCTAGCTCAAGATTTCAATATCTACTGAACATAATAAGTTCTAGGTCCCTTGATGGTTTTAGGCTATTTAATTCTGAAAGATAAATTTGGTTTTAGGCTATTTCTTTCCTTACTCCTTCGATTACAGATCTCCTAGATTGGGTAATATAATAACAGCACAAAACATTGATTCAAAGTCAATTAATTTAAGCCGCATTTTTCCAGAATTGAAAGATTTTTCATTGGCCATTTCAATTCTATGTTCCTTTTTTATCGGCTGAATGAAAAAGAAATTAGTTATAAACTCATTCCATAGAAATTTGGCATCAAGCAAGCAATGAAATAACAAAATGAAAAAAAATCAAAATGTCTAATTTCCTTTTAAGCTTTTGCCGGCTTTTAGATAGACAAAGAAACGAAAAATGAGAAAAAGGAAAAAAATGAGAAAAAACAACATTTGATATGAACTTTTAAAGCTTACAACCCGAAAACATTCATTACTCTGTCTACGCTTTTTAGATGTTTGTTTTTTAGTATCGTAGCAACTCTATGACTAAAACACGTCGGTACTTTCTAAAATGTACTGCAATCAACTTTTTTGGATGACAGGTACTAATCCGTTTGAGAATATAATAAAGTTTAAAGGGCAAATAACCACTTTAAAAATGCGTCTAAATGTTGAATTAAATTTGGTTTAAATTTTGTACTTTTTAGTAAATAAGCCCTAAAAAAATAATTGTAAAATACATATTTACTGAATAAGAACTGTACAATATTGGCCACCCTTAATTGTTATTGCTGCTCTACCTTTAGACATAATTGTCTTTACATTATTTGAAATAAGTTTTTATGAACTTTTACAATGACTTTTATAGATCTACTTACTATTGTAAAAATATATAATTAAGAATATTTATGAAGAACAAGGGTGATAATTTACTATAGTAGAAGAGCTGGTACAGGAGACTTCTTTTGTCAGTAAATCCCTGGAATGGGGGCGTAGGATTCTTAGGTCACCCCCCCCCCTCATACACCATAGGTCGGCCTTGATGTGAAGTTTTTCTTTTTGTATATTCTTTTGTTTTAGGGCTATTTTAATCTGAAATCCGCCATTAAACAAGGGACAATTGGACGTATGGACATACTACAACTTTAGAGTAGCTGAGCTTCAGAAGACATAACTTACTTAGAATTTAAACGTTGACTTCCTATAGTTATATAGAGATTGAGATCTTTACGGCCATTTAAGTGCAAGCAAAGATTTTTAAAATGTCATTTTTCTCCGACAAAAATTACTGTTTTTAGCTGTTTTAATGAGCTTTTAAGAAATGATAATTATAAGTTAACCTATGTTTTTTTTCTGTAATAGGATGTATGGTTGTCCGTTTGTTACTAAATATCTCTAAAATGGCTTTATACTCATCACTAAATATGACAACGTTTAAGACACAAAACATCTTTTATTAGGAAGACTTCAAAATGTATTTCTACTTAAAATTAAATAATTTGCATTCTAAAACGCTTTTTGTTTATCTTACTATATATTTGTTTGTCCAGTAAGAAATCGAAAACGGTTTATCCAATTCGTGTACAATTTTTTTGAGTCGCTGGTTTTAGGTCCTTTTTATAGGAAGTTGGGAGACCTACTTAAAATCTTATTTATTCTTGTATTATATTATCCAGTCGTTGCTTGGTTTCTCAATGACATTAAAAATATTGACGTTCTTTACATGTGTTATTGTTCGTTTGTCCTACCATCTGATTTATAAGTGCAATTTTTTATTGATGTTGTCGTCCTAGTTTTAATTCTGCTCGCCGCGCCTCTTAAATCTTTTAATACTTCTTTGAAAGGGGAAATAGACAAATTCTGTCAAAATAAAAAAAAGCCTAAAAAATGTAAAAGTTTTTTTTTTGTCTGAAGCTTAAGATTTTTCTCTTTTAGGGAAGCTTCCTGTAAGTCCATGGATGGTTTCGGCTATTTTATTTGTAGATTCAAGCATAATGATGGTTTAAGCCTTTTAGGGTATTTTTCTGCCATCATATTACCCCTTTATTAAATGTCCCTAGATGCTAGGGGCGCAGCTGCTAGTTGTTGTAATTATGGTATATATAGGTTTCTGGTAGTAATGCTAATTTGTCAACATAAAGTACTCAAATTTAATGTCAATACTTCAGCTTTTGTTTATCAAAATATTTATCCCCATTTCTTGCCGTTACTCTCTCATATCAAAAATCTATATCAAATTAATGCAATATAGGTTTTTCAACATTTAGCTTTTTAAAAATACATATACCTTTTGGGAGCGAAGTTACTCAATAACTACGGGTTTACGTCTGTTGGTATAGTACTTCAGTGAATAAAAGTTGACGAATTTTGAATTAGTTTGGTTAAGATATAAAGAAACGTCATAATAATTTTTTTTTGTTTTGTTTTTAAAAATAATAATAATGTTAGGTTGTTTTTGCTAAGAAACTAATGAACAACATTGTCTTTGTTTGTTTATCTAATACGATTACAATGGAGGTTATCTAAACTGAACATCTATTTTGATAATTCTTTTATAATATAAAGATTAATATAGGATTTGTTTTTATATGTTGCCATTTATTATAAAGTTTGAGGAATAGGTATTTGATTTTATAATAATATATATTTTATAATATAGAAATTTGTCTATGAAAAAAGTATGGTAAATATTTTTGTTGATATTAATATAAGTATTGTCCTTTCCTCATTCATATATGTATAATACATGGCAGAACTTGCTCGAACATGTATGAATTGCTCAAATCCATTTCCCCATTGTCCTATCTCTGATCATAGATGAATTTTAAAAATCTTATTTCCAATTATCATATCCCTATATCCCTCGTTATAACTAATACATAGCTGAATTGAGGCATGTAAAATTTAAATTCTATGCCCCATTGCCCCATCCCTCTAACCCTGAATACAACTAATAAATAGCTGAATTGAGGCAAGTTAAATTTAAATTCTATGCCCCATTGACCCACCCCTCTAACCCTGGTTATAACTAATAAATAGCTGAATTGAGGCATGTAAAATTTTAATTGTATGTCTACTTGCCCCATCCCTCTAACCCTGAATACAACTAAAAAATAGCTGATTTGAGGCAAGTTAAATTTAAATTGTATATACCCTTCCCCATCCCTATATCCCTGATTATAACTAATAAATAGCTGAATTGAGGCATGTAAAATTTAAATTGTTAAAATGCTATGTGTCCCATTCAATGACAGTTTTGTCAATATTACAGTTACAAATACATATATATGTTTTTTTAGTAGCGAAGCTACTCAATAGTTAATTATTGGGGTATGTCCGTCTCTCTGTATACTGCAATTCAAAATTGATTTAAATATCGAAAGAAATCGTCAAATCTTGTGATTTATAGGCAATAGCTGCCAAAAAATAACCTTAATGTACTCTTACTTAACTTTTAATTCCTGTGCTGCTTATGTAGATGAAATTATTGGTAGAACAATTTTAACACTGTTAGATTGAAACCACAAATCAAGATTTATTTAAAGTACCCAAAGTTTTGATTAAACTGAATAATAAAATGAAAGATAAATTAATTAGGTTCACTTTTTTAAAGTGTCAAGTTCTGCCTTTTATAACTAGTAAATTTTGTGGGGAGTAACGATCGTAGATTTACTTAATGAACCTAATCTACCGTCAAGACAATTAGCCTAGGTTTTATAAATTATTATGACTAATAATTTATGGTTTAGACTATTTTAAATATATTACTTCAGTTTAATTAACTATCTAAGAAACCGCAGACATGTGAGCTGTGAAATCACTTACGCATATTATTACATACGCATTCTGTTATATGTTTAATTGCTAATAACACAATAGCAATTAAATAAAAGTTTTATGAAAAGAGTTAAATAAATTATTGAAAGGGGCAGTTTGTTAGGGATCTAATGGGATAAAACAATAGATCCCCAATGATGATACACAAAATTACCCCTTCTGAAGATTAAAATTAGTGGTTAAAACGTTTGAACACTCAACTTAATGAATCAACCAATCAAAATTCACTAAAATTCGTTTTTATAAAACTTTGGGGACTAGTGTAATAAACAGCCCATTGTTTATCCATACTACTCTCTCTGTCAGTTTGTACTGTTGCAAAAATATACACTTAGTATTGTTTGTTAATATGATAATGTGCGAAAGTGATTGTACACTGACTTATAATTATTACATTTTTCACATTATAATAAAAAAATCATTAAATACATGACTTAGTTTTGATTAAGTAAGGATAATTTTGTCAATAAGTAGCGCAGCAAGATCTTGGAAAATGCTATTGCGAATTAATTTTACTTGTCAGGGAAGCTTCATAAATGTCTTGAGTTAGTTTCAGTGACATTTTTGATACATAGCTATGACACCCATTGTATTTTTTTAGAATCCATCAAAAGCACTTACTTAAGTGTTATTTGAATTCATTACCGATGAAGTACAGACCTGCCAACCAATTTTGAAGCCATCAAAATAAGGCTAAACGATTTTGTGGTAGCTTTTTTTTTGGCATTTTCATTAATGTTGCTGTGTGTTCTTTACATGGAGGGGACACTGGTAGATTAATTAATAAACACCACTATTTCTCCCTTTTACATTCAGCAAATACGGTTTACACATTGCAATTTGGAGAAAGATTGATTTTCCGTTCATTATCTTCTCCCTGTATCCCTAATATATTAGTTCCCACCCTTTTCTTATGGGTTGCGCTTTTTTATGCAAGGTTTTAAAACTAGGTGCCACATTTTTTTGCTTAAATTTCCGCGCATAATACAAATAAGTTTTTAATGTTTTGTACTAATGTAATTACATGAAGATCAAGGTATCTAGTATCATTTAAAAACTAGATACTTGATTTAGAAATATAATTTCTATGGGTTATATATATTTTTTTGCATTTAATATAAGTGGTATGTGCTAAAAAAAGTTGGCACCCGTTTATATATTGGCTTTTATGCTTATGGTTATCCTTTCGGTGCCAAGTATTATTAATAAAACCACCCTAGCTTCAGGGAGGAAAGGATATGACAATGGAACTGAAATCTTTCTCTTGATCCAATATTTCTCGGCTAAAAAACATATTTTTGGGAGGGTGAAGAAAATGTTAGTAAAATCATTCTACAGCCCTTTCTTCCTTCAAATAATAAAAAGCTTTTAACATTGAAAATTGAGAAAAATATATTTTTATTCGATTGTTATATCCCAACCTCCCTAAAGCTGGCTGCATAAGAGAATTAGGAGACAAACTTGAACATATTAAGGATTAGGCTTTTCACGAAATTTTATTATTTTGATATTAAAAACATTCAAATTTATTCTTAATTTTTCTTTTTTTCCAGGTAAGCTTCAAATTGTGTTTCTGGATTGGTATCAGGCTATTTTAGTCCTTTTGCTGAAGATCAAAATTAAGTGTGGGGGAAATAACCTTCAACTTTTAAGATTGAAAGACTAAAGAAATTGTATTTATTTTGTATTATGTTATTGCTGTACAAGCAACTTATGGACATAATTTTCCTTGATATCTTTTAATATATGAGTTTTCCAGGGTTTTAATGGGATAGACAATGGCCGATAAATTGATGTACAACCCCAAAATAAATACACACATTACCCCGTCTGTAGATTACAAATATTGGTTGAAACGTTTGCACACTCAACTTAATAAAGCAACAAATCAAAATTCATTAAAAGCCCCCAAAGTTTTTAAGCCAACGAATAATGAACTTTAGGGACTAGTGTAATAAACAGCCCATTATCCCCTCTCTCTGTATATATCACTATATGAATTTTCGCATATAGCCTAAACAATTTTGGCGTGTTAGTATACGCATGAAATTCAATCTCCAACACCCTAAAACCTCTATCTACATGCATATATATTTTTTTACAGCATAAAATCTCGAATTGGTGTAAAAATAATGGCGGGATATTTCATCTGAAGAAAACCTATTTTATATCAACAAATTAAAAGAAGAAAGACATTGAGTTAAATAAATCTACTTCCCAATATTCTCTAAATATAAACATCTACCAATGCAAAGGTAGAATTATACACACATAGCGGGATGATTAATTTATCGGTCATTATCCTATCCCTAGGTCCCTGCGGATTACTAGGAAGAAAGGGTACATTGAGTACTATACTAGTCCCCAAAGTTTTAAAATAACGGTATCTTTTCGTCGCCTTAATACTTTTATTGATTTTTTTGTTCGGTTCATTAAGTTGAGTGTTCAAACGTTTTAACCAGTAATTGTAATCTTCAGAATGTTTTTTTTGTGTGTAGGTATTATCATTAGTGATATACATCAATTTATCGGCCATTGTTTTATCCCGTTAGATCCCTGGCTGATAACGTGTGCCCCCCAAATAATAATGACGAATTTATGCGTGAATAAAAAAAATTTGCCATTTTTTTTAGTAATAGGAGATTTTAGGGGTGTGTTAAGTTCACGCTAAAACACACACACACACACACACACACAGTACATAAATACGTTCACGCTTATAATAAAATTTGTAGTGATATGGCAATGGACGATAAATTAAGCTTTATTACAAAATTAAAAAGTTTTTAAAGCTGACAATAACCATAAATCGTACAATACTACTATAGGAATCATCACGCAAAGTTTGAAATCGTTAGGACAATTCTAACATACCTAAATTAACGAGAACTTATGTAGAAAGTAATATTCTAGTAAAACAGTGACGAAATAATTATGTCGATATAATAGCAGCACGAAAGTTTAACACGGACGCTTGTAAGCTAAATATGTTAAATATCAGAGGTTAAAATTGTGTCGTCTCAACCTTTTGAC
>LS055877.1:0-13665 GCA_900241095.1 Acartia tonsa | reverse complement strand
AGGCATAGGGAGGGGGTCGGCAGACCCCTTCCCCAGGACTCGGGGGAGGGCCTGTGGCCCTTCCCCGAACCCCGGTCAGGGGTGCCATAGGCATGGCTCACGGTTGCCGAATACCACACCTTGAAAGATAAAATTGTAATATCTACTTGCTTATGTAATACAACATAAAAACAGGAATTAAACAGATTGAGCATCTATTTTTTCATTTTATTTATCATATTTTAGTTTTATTAGAAGTCCAGTAAGTCAAACAAATATTTGTTAGGTATATTTTTTCGATTTCTCCCCCAAAATAGTTATAAACCTTACCAGGATCTATGAGAAGCTACATTGTTAAGGAGTACTTTATCGGTTCAGTGGTTAGCGAGATTCTTCGGTACAGACAGACACAGATCCTGTTACTTTTATATGTGGATGTAGCCACTTCTATTTGTATAATGGAATGTTTTTGTAGGTTTAACCCACTTCCTTCTTACAAATCTTAAAATTGAAAAGTGTATCTTGGGTCATATTTATTTAACATTTTTTATGATTTTACATATATTCTAAATAGCCAAATCCCTGAATTTAAAACACACACACACACACACACATATCAAGCCGAATTCGAGATAGAATTTCATTTAATTAGCATATTTTATTCAAACAGAATAAGAATAAATCCTAAAATCTGATGCAGTAGAAAATTATCATGTAATAAAATCGTGTGTGAATATACTCTACAAAAATTATATAACATTAAGGGATGAGACAATGGTCACATTTATGAATTAACCCCCTATTCAGATTGATATAATTATACTGGGTCCTAGATCAGACTTATTGATGGAAAACTTTAGACAATGCAATGTTGCTAGTCATAAATTTATCAGAACCCAAAAGTTTTTAAGCCAAAGATTGTCAGAATGGATTTTGGAGTCTCTATAATTCAAATTAAAATGTCCCATCCCTCGTCCCTGTTCACTTTGTACTTTACTATCGGATACGCCCTACAGAGGCCTCTAGGGGCACTTGAGGTGGCGGGGGAGTGGAGTTGCGGATCGACTACTGCCCATTTTTAAATTTAGTTTTAAAAAGAAAAAAATTTGTATTCATTTTTTCTAGGGTTGATATCTCTGGTGTTACCCTAACCTTAAAATAGTTATAAACCTACCCTGAAAAAGGATTTGAAGATTTACAGATTATAGTAAACGACACTAATTTACTATATCTAATTCTACAGCTTTAAAACCTTATAAATGAGTTGTTTAATGAAATGGCAATAAGGTAATATTTTGACAGTATCTACCAAAACTTTTTTACTACCTTTTATTGCACTATTGATTTGTTACTTATTCATTGTCTGGTTTAAAATTGACAATTTTCAACTTAATCCAGAAAAAAAATATCCTCAAAATTTCAAAGTATATATATACACAAATTTTGAAATAAACAAAAAATAAAAGTAGTGATTGGGATTTTTGTTGGTCCATTTATAGGGTAAAGTAAAAGCTGCACAAGATTGTTTACTGCATCTTTATGACAACATTATATCACTATAGATTCATAAACAGGAGTGCCCAAAATACAAATAATTTCCAGGCAAAGCTTCTTTATAATTGTTCATGTATGTTTGTCACGAGGAAGTGCATGAGATTATTCTAGTTGGATTTGTGTCTTAGCATAGATGCTTTTTACAGATAGTTAGTTTTATTGAAAATCATAAATAATAATATTTTTCAATCCTTACTATAAAAGTGGTAGGATATCTTTCTGTCTAAAAGTATCTCACTAACCGTTGGACCAATTTGGTCTTTTTCTAAAAATATAAAGGGCGAGTAGATAATAATAAATACATATGGGTAATATCAAGATTCTAAGCTGTGGTACATTAGACCAAAAATGTTCTTGTACAGTTTTGCATTTAAATGTTGAAGATATTTTAAACTAGCCCTGCAATGCATATTTGTTTGTATTTTACATAATTCTTCTTCTTTATACAACATGTACGTTTGTACAATACCAAGAAAGTCTTTCCAAATTTTCGAATTAAGGGCTTTAATGTTTTGTATATTGACAGGTTTCAAAGAAATAAAGATCTATGATATATTAATCTTATATCATTGTCACTGAAGTTCAAGATTTTCTGTTTGTCTATCTTTTCAATGGAATTATTATAACTTGGATTTTGCACCAGAATTTTATTTTCTCTAATAAACTCGTAGCTGGCTATAATAACGATTCTCCCCTTATACCATCCTCTCCCCCCTACTGGATGAACGAATTGGGCAATAACTGATCGACGACAATTTTTCTCCTGTCATAATATCCACTTATATTCTATACCCATTATCGTTTTACTTGTTACTTATCTATTGTTAAGAATGTTATAGCGTCCGTTCATTCTAAAAGCATTTTTTTTCTAAAACGTTGTTGACTTGTTGTTGCTTTACCACCTTTTGCACAATTTATTGATATCTATTTCGTATTAATTTAAAGACTTTGTAATACCTTATATTTGAAATAAAATCTATGGAGAACATTTACAGAAATTCACATTTATAAACATTTTGGACAGAAACATATACAAGGTTACATATATTTTCAGAAAAAGGAGCGTTTAACAGTCGACCAGAAACCGCCAAAAAGCTGCCATGAATTGCCGTTCAACACTTGAAAAATTACAATAATGATAAAGCATTTATATCACAATTAAATACTGAACTGCCATTAATAGCGGCTAGTTGGCGGCTTTAATAACGGCTGTCGAGCTCTTAAAAAATGATAGGCACTATAGTTCTACGCCATTTAAAAATAACACTTTACATCAAATTTGAAATTCTTATATGTACATTGTACAAATTTTTGTTTTACTTGTGAAAACAATTAATACAAAAATCTTTGGAAAGCTTTTTGAAGATTTAAAAGGCACATTTTAATGCAATTTTCGAATAAAATTTAGGACAATTATTCTAAAGAAATATCAAAGAAAAATGTGTAAAAATATCTCCTTTACCTACTATCTGACTTGTTTTAAGTGAAAATTATAATTTTTGTCGTGACAAATCTTTTTAAGTTTTCTCATAATTCTTGCTTCTTGTGGAATACTGGTCCTTTAAAAGGTAGGGGAGAGATTAATTTCTTTCAAATTGACATATCCTTTTATCCTACTGTTAAATAAAAGTAAAATTACAATACCAGCTGCCCAAATTTTAACAGACTTAATTGTTTGTATAAGGTCTATCTATATGAATACATTCAATAATAAGCATGATCATATTACATTTTAATATTTATTTCACTATTATAACATTTACATCATTTAGTGAGGAATTTGAGTTATAAACTGTGTATTTGTGTAGATTAGCCACTAAACTCTTTTTTATGTTACATGAAAAAAAGACATTAAAAGTTTCCCTAAGACCTATTTCATCAAAGGCCTAAAAAATATATTTCAACATTAAGTTTATAATTTAAAGAAAATAGTACTTTTTACGATCAAACACACAGTAATACAATCAAATCCCACACTTTATTAAATTTCAACTAATAAAATATTATTTCAATAATACCGGGTATAGTATACAACATCTTATAAGCATTTGATTGTATTATATTTTATTAAATTTATTATTTTCTTTAGTTTTTTTTTGAATGGAAAGCCGTTTTTACTTAGTTTTTAAATATAAATAATATCTTAGAATGAAAGTTAAAAATACCTAACATTGGTGTGAATCCAGCAAAAAAATCGATGATTGATAACAAAATAAAAGTTTAAACAATAAAAAAGAAAGGGATTTGAACATGATTGCTTATGATAAAACAATAGTTGAATATGCATAGTCATACTGTATGAATCTTTGTACAAAATGAGAACAATAAGTGTTTAAAGTAGCAAAGCTACTCTTTAAACCAACCAATCCATTGCATAGGAATATATATTTTACCAAGTAATAACATTATTATGTTATTACATGAAATAATTATTGATTAGTGTAAAAGAAGTAGGCTAAAAATATGCGTTTTTGTGATTTCAAACCCCACATAGTTATATATTTTTAAAATTATTATTTGTTATGCATATTGTCGTCCTATGTTGAATTTTACTATTGATTGTATTAAAAGTTAATTTTATTACACCTTCTCTGATAACATATTATAATGTAATAACATAAAGTTTCAGGTTTCATATTTTATTCAATTCAATACGAGTGTACTATCATCTCCGCTAATTGCATAACATTATTAAATCGTCAAAATCGCAAATCATCTTAAACTTTCCCAAGTTTTTATTATAATGTTAACAATACCCTCTAATTTTGTTGCTAATATGTATTTTTGCGATTATAAAACACTTTGCATGAGTGAATAAATGCGGAATTGATAGGACACTTGCACAAGCTAGGAAGACACGGACAAAAGGGAATATACAAAATAGGATTTTTGTGTTTTTTTTTATTTATCTTAATTTGGAGATAAGAAGAGATACCAAATTTTTCATTTCCGACTTAAAAGGCGTTTAGATAAAATTACACTTTTACTTTAAGCAAATGGACAATCGCCCGTTTCAAATTTGAAAATGATAAAACTATTTTAAAACTTTAATTAAATCTGTAACAAAAATATCAACCATACAATTGCTTAAAACACTTATGATATAATAACTGGAATGCAAATTAATAAAATTAAAAGATCTTATGCAATTTTTGAGTGTACTATTTTTTAACAATTATACACTTACAATAAAAACCACTTTTACAAATATTGCCTAAAAAGATTGTTTTTAGTTATTTATTAGACGGAAATTTCTTATTTTTAAGAAGCTCAAAAAGCAATTTTAGTCATAAAAAATTTAAATTTGCTTATAAAAATATAGCGAATGTATTTTTTAAATTTTACATGTAGAATACAATTATTTCTTCACTTTACTTTGAACAACGACAACAAGAAAAATCTATAAACATCAAAGCTACCATGTTTTCAATTCAAAATTAAAATCACTGAAATGTATTTTGTCTATTTCTCACTTTGGTCAATTTTCTTAGCATTTTTTAATGTCTGTTTTCAGAAGAGAAAAAAAACAGTCATTTTAAGCAATAATTCTAATAACAAAAGTTCATAATAATGAAACAAAATCACAGCCGTTTTCAAAGCAGATACGCGGATAGAATAATAACAAGTGATAGGGCAGCTGCCGGACTGCTGCCGCTATTCCCACTGCCGTCCTCAACACTAGCGACAGCCGGCACACCGGCAGGTCGGTGAGTATCATCAGTTTTTGGCAGCGCAATTGTGTTATCTTCAGATGTGGTTTCTTCGTGTTGCAGTAAGTGCTTCAGCTTATCATAACCAGTAGATAAATCATTTTCAATATTATCTTTCTCATCTAGCTGCACATTATTATGATTATTCTTGCCGGTATCACGTCCATATTCATTATCATAATTATACTCATAATCATCGACTTGATCATATGGCAGAGAAACAGCCGGAGCATCCGTAGGTAGAGGATGGAGGGGAGGTTCTGTGGGGGACACATCCCTCACTGAGGGAGATACTATGGATTTATCCTGCAACTTCTGGTCACATTCACTTAGAGACTCCTGATTTTATTAAATTTGAATCTTAGCATTTTGTTAGACATTTTATTTTTACCTATTTTTTTTATTTAAATTTTAGACAGAATATGTAAAGATTTGAACATGACATCAAATAATTACTATACCCATAAGTAGCAGCGCAAGAACAGCAAACTTTTACTAAACTTTTACTAAGATGAAGTTTAAAGAATACAATTCAATATAATATTAGATTACTAGTGGCTTCGTCTCTAACGTTTAGGGGCTTCGCTACTACAGATGCAAGGGAGATTCCACCCACCTTCCTCCCAGAACATATTAAATTTAAAACCATTATAGAACAAAAGAAGCACAAACTTCTCGGTTCAGTGGTTACCGAGATCTTAAGCTTCAGACAGACAGACATTTTACTACTTTGTATTAGGTATAAGAATAATTTCTGCTATACAATCATCAAAATGGTAAGATTCAATTCCTTAGTGACAAGACCATTGGATAGAGAGGCCAGGTAAACCTTCTTGTTCTCCATCTCCAGCTCCAACATCTTCCTCTGGTCACCTGGAGCAAAGCAGGGCTCCCAGTGATGCACACACTGCGAGGAAATCTTACCTAATGCCTAAAACAAAAAATATAAATTCATACTTACTTTCAATTTAACTCATAGACGAAGCTGCAAATAGTACCTAATAAAAATGACGTCATACAATACAAACGACCAAAGATAGGTCAGTATACATTTATATTGACCAATGGTAAAAGATATGTTGGCCTATCGCTGGATTTTTGTATTGTGTGACGTCATTTTTTATTAGGCACTATTTGCTGCTTCCTTACAGACTATTATATAGAAGTTTAATTTATTAATAGTAACAAATATGTAAATAAATCAAAAGATATAGATATAAAAACACAAGAGTTATTATATGTAGGCAAAAGAAAATGTTTTTCTTGGTGCATTAAAAACAAAATATTACTGTTATTTGCGCAGCTAAAAAAACAACTTTTGTACTTTAGTCTGACAAAGCTACGTTATTTTTGACTTCTATATTTTTATATTTAAAATCTATACATAGAACTTAGTTCAAATAAATTGATTTTAAGAATAAGCATAAATATTTTCATAAAATTGACATTATTTTGAAATATCTTTGTATAATACTTTACTATTCTTTGCCAACAATGGAGTTATGATTTCAAATTGTTGTGCTACTTCTGTAAAGAAATGTCCGAGTTATAAGAATGTTTACTTAAGCTTTCAAGGTTAATTAAGTGTATTATGTTTATGAAAATATACATGACATATTCTTAGTAGTACAGCTACTCTATAGCTATTATGTTTATGAAGATATACATGATATATTCTTAGTAGTACAGCTACTCTATAACTATTATGTTTATGTAGATACACATGACATATTCTTAGTAGTACAGCTACTCTATAACTATTATGTCAATAAAGAGTCCTTACCATGCAATACATGACAATCATTTTTGTTGGGGAAGTAAGCCCTTGAGTCTCCTCATAAACCTGAAACAAAACAAAAATATGAAACTTTGATTTTGATCTCTTAACTAGGATACTGTTGGTATGTGAATTTAAAAATATTCCAGAATTGAGGTTTATTTCCAAATAACAAACCAAGAAACCTAGTGAGAGAAATCTAAACTAAAAGTACCCCTATTAGGATAATAAATGATTAAACCATCCAGAGAAGTTTGCAATAGAGTCAATCCTTGTTACGAATTAAATATGAGATAATAAATATATCATGTACATGCTATATTAGAGACAACTTTTGTAAAGTAATGAAACTAACAATACCTCCATAAGAATATTGTGTGTACAGGTAGTAAAACCATCCATAGTTTACCTCCATGAGAATATTGTGGGTACAGGTAGTAAAACCATCCATAGCTTACCTCCATGAGAATATTATGTGTACAGGTAGTAAAACCATCTATAGCTTACCTCCATAAGAATATTGTGTGTACAGGTGAAAAACTATCCATAGCTTACCTCCATGAGAATATTGTGTGTACAGGTAGTAAAACTATCCATAGCTTACCTCCATGAGAATATTGTGTGTACAGGTAGTAAAACCATCCATGGCCGCAGCATTTTCTGCATCAGAACAAGCTGACTCTTCTACCATGTTTGGTCCCATCATATTAGATTTCCTAAAAAAGGACATTTTAAAATTTTGCATTTAAAAAAAGTTAAATAATATTTTTATTGATTCCAAATGTTAATAACTGCATTATATGCTATTTTAAGCGGATGAATGAAAGCAAAAGTTGTTGAAAAATAGAAAAAAATAGTAGGTTTAAATGTTAAAAGTTTTTAGTAAAGAGCATTTGTGTCGTAAATTTCCTCATAAATTTTCAATCTAGAACAGCCATATCCATTGTTTTTTTTTATAAAAATAACTTTTCCCGACTTCCCCTCCCCCCTTACCTAAATTGCACCTAGAGGCTTCTACAGGGGTAGCCTCTAGTTTGAAATAATACAAAAAAGTTGTGCTTTATTACAGGCTAGGAACGCACCCTATAGAAACTATTTTTTCATGAAACAGAATTTTGTAAATGATAAAATGACTTCTAGAGGTTCTATATGAACTATTGGGTATAAAATTGCATTCTTGTTTCTTAATATGTTTACTTAGAAATTTGCAGTTTTTAGTAGCGAAGCTGAGCTTAATCTTGCTTTGTTCTTCTCTCTTTTTGACCGTCCGTCCTTATAAATTAGAATATAAGTGACGTCTTCGTCCATTAGATACACTTTTTAATTCATTCTAAGAATTATTGGCCAATGAGCAGTATTCTAAATATGCAACATTTTATTTGTACTCCTGTGCTTTGCTACTCTAATGTGTTGTCACTCTAGTTTTATATTAAATCATATAGAAAAAAAATTAAAGCAAATAAAAAAAAGACCTTCAAGGATAGAGAGAGAAAGAGAATGAAAGTAAAAATGCAGAAAATAAATAAAAATGAGGAAAAGCTTTGACTCATATAAAAGTAGTAAAAGCATATAATGTTGTAAAAACACGATTAACTCATGCAGGCCTCAGCTTCAATTTCCATTTTTTTCTTTATAATATTTTAGGCAAAATAATTAATAGATATCAACTAAAAGAACATAAACTCCTACTTTTTTAATAAACATATTTTGTAGATAAATAAACCTATGTTATTTAAATTTGTCATTTTATACAACCATTATTTACAATCATTGATTATCAATTACATTTTAATAAAACTTATAACCAAATAATTTTTTTTAGGGGGGATAATAGAATGGTCTAAATTGAAATGCTAAGGATACTACCCTCCATTCCAGCTGGGCTCTGCAATAACACACACGGCACCCACACAACCACACACACACACCCATACAAATACACATACACATAAATTTTACACAGAAAAGTGCAATCATACAAAACTCGACTCAAGGTCAACGGAGAAAATGGAAAATATTTGCTGAGTAAAATTTAGCAAACCTTTCATTTTTTATTGTAGCGAAGATTCTCTTCACAATTAACTTTTATCAGCTGAAAGTTTATATGTGTCTTTTTTCTAGTTTTTCTTTAAACTTCCAATATTTCATTCCAATATCTCCAAAAGGTATAACATCCCAGTAATTTTCTACATTCAATTTCAAGCTTTTAATCTTTAAGAAATTTTTGATTCACTCGTCTTTACGCTAGTTTCAGAGTAGCTGCGCTAATAACAATGATGTAAATATTGGACTTTAAACGTCCTTGTTCACAGAACAATATAATTGAAGAAAAGTTATTTTCACGGATAGTAAAACGATAACTTCTAAGATTAATTCCGGTTTTGTTAGCTCCGAGGGTTTGAAGGCCCAGGCTAACAAAACTGGTATTTTTATTATGATACTATTCATAAAAAAATATCCATGGTACGATACTATATCTGTTTTTTGTGTATCTTTGAAAACCGGTTCTAATCCACCGGATATTAATCGGTTTCGAATTAATACGATAAAAAAATACTCTTTCTACGAATGTATATTATTTATACAGAATCTACGCCAATAATAAATTTACTGAAAGCTAAATTGTCAAAGTTTCTAGATTATCATTAATTATGAAACTACAAATACAGTGGTGTTCTAAGTTTTAGTTAAAGTCTGAAACTTTATGCATCTTTTTAAAGAAACTATAAGCATCACTAAACGGATAATAAACATTTTTTTATTTAGCCATTGAATAAATACTTTCTTGAAAATAAATACTTCTAAGGTTTTATTGTGGTGATCAGACTATAAACCAAACCAAACTACCTATAAGGAGAAATAAAAATGTACAAAAAATGTTTTGAATGTAGCAAAATAAAAGTAAAATATTGTTTAATTCTATTGTAACACTCGCACACAATGAAAGTGATTAGTCAACACTCCACCTATTCACAAAACGTCTTAGTTATATGAAAATTTTAAACCTTTTTATTGAAATAAAACTTTTTCGGCCAACCATTTTGTAAAAAAGATTATGGGCTTATATGAAGCTAAATGTAAATATTATTGGGGAGTGGGGTTGAAGTCCACTTCCACCAACTAGCCTTAACTTTTCAATAACCAATACTTAGCTTACCTGTAAATCTTTAAATTATGAAGCAATCAGTCTAGACGATTTAGAGATCTTAGTGGACAAACGTACACACAATTTAAAATCTATTAGAGTAATATTTATGCTAAATAATGACATATTTCTTTAGCGCATTTCTTACCCATATTTGCCTTCTTTTATGTAGACGTTAAAATAAAAAACAAACATTTTTTTGGGGGGGTTTTGTAGATGTTTAGTGAATAGTGGCTTTGTGAGGCTAGACAAAGGCCGCACATAAGATTTGTGGAAAAAATGTTCATTAGCAACGAAATTCTGGATTTAGAGGTGCAAATAACCAGGAACAACAGGGATACAGGGATAGGACAATGGATGATGGGACAATCTTACAATAACTTTTATACGTAAAATTCCAACTTTAGTATCTTATAAAACTGAAAGGTTTCAAAATATGAAATACCAAAACCGCTTATATATTAATTTAATTGTCCTAATCTATTTTAAAAGATCTTTGTTAATAACAGATTTAGAAAGAGCAATTTAATACATTTTGGTAACGGCTTAATTCTTGCTATTTTTTTTTTCTGGGGGCATGTGGCCTCTTTTTATTTAAAAAAGCTCATTTCAAATATTTATGTTAGGGTCAAAAAAAAGGCTAAATAGTCATTCATGAATTGCAATGTATTACTTTCAAAGCAAAGCTTTTTACTTGTCTGGTTTATCAGTTCGTTTTAATGGCGTAAAAATAACACGAGGCTTGTTTAAATCGTTCTATTAAATTTAAACCTTGTTTAGAGATTTCTAGAACAATATGGTTTCATTATAAAGTATCTATACATTTAGTACAATAGGTTCAATTCACCTTTAAAAATATATTGAAAGAAATGGAATACTTCATCTAAGGTGTAGAGTATCATTTGTTTGGCTTGTTATTGCTTCCCTACTTGTGTACATTATTGTTCTTGTTTTTCCAATATTTGAACTTTCCCTAAACTGCCATTTGTTCTGCATAGAAAAGCATTCAATTCAGTGACACAAAACAGTCAGGCGAGCCAATTTTAGGATGTCTCCAGGAGTGCAGCTACTCTATAGCTTTTAATTTTATCAATATCTGTCAGGCGAGCTATTTTAGCCTAGGTTGTCTATTGGTAAGTAGGTACTCTGCATCTCCAAATCAGTCACTGGTCAACATTTTAGAATGTTTATAGGAGCAAAAATACTCTTCATTAACATGGATGTCTAGAGGAGCCCAGATACCCTATTAGAATTATACAAAAGTAACAGGATATCTTACTGCATGTGTGTAGCGAAGGAACTAGCTAACCACTGAACTGATATGGTTCTTGTTTACAGTGAAGCTCCTCATAGGTCCAGGGAAAGTTTACAAATATTTTGAGAGAGGGTACCTTCACATTTCCAAGATAAATCATCCTTGTTTTTTGTAAATATTTAGCTAATTAACCGGGTAATTATTTGTGCAATAACATTTAGCTCTATAGATGTAAAACACTGAAATATATCTTTTGCATCTTTAATATTAGATAGTTTTCAAGGAGGAAGGGAATATTAAGGGTTAAATTAATCTACAACCATTTTCCTCCCAAATATTTATAGCTTACCAAAAACAAAATTACAAACTAAATAATCTGGATAAATCTCTTAATGGGTATCTATTATCAACTTTTACATAATTATTTACGACAGACACAGCTCCTTTAGCTTTTCCGCAAATTAAAAGGGCTCTCTTTTTTCAAAAGGCTTGTCTGTGGTCCATTTGCAATATGAGGAAGCCGTCTCATATCTAATGCAAAAAAGACTACTTTACATTTTTAAAATTGTTGTTTAATACATGAGTATTAGGTAAATTGGCTTAAATGCCTCTGCATCCTCATAAATACAGCCAAGTGTTAGGTAATAAATCACCAAGGGATTTGTTTACTGACACAGACACAGACATTTCAATTTAAAAGTAATTTGTGGGTAAATGGGGGCAACCCCCCCCCCCCTGGCCTTCTCAGGTTACTAGAATCATCATAAAACTTGTCATGACTAAAGACATTAAGATTTCTAACTAATGATCATATATAGCACAATTAGAGTATATAAAAAGGAACATATAGATGTGCAACTCATTTGCATGAAAAATGAGGTTTTCAAGACAAAGGTCTTAAAATCATACTTTAAAGTATTACGTGATATTATAAAGAGAGAAAAATATTTGAGACCAACGTCTGTAATTTCTAATATTGCACATTAAACCCATATCTGCTTTGTTCTACTAATTACTTTATAGAGTATTGGTCCCTTTATTTAAGACAAGCAAGTGTAGGTAACCTTTCCTTAAACATTCATCTAAATAATAGAGTAAATAAACTATTTTTAGGAAAATGCATGCAGTACATAAGATACATTTCAACTATAATCAATTTAGGGATATTTATCTAATTTTCATTCAGCTTTTCTGTCATTGAAATTTATATATCTTTCAATTGTCTCTATCAATAATAGATAATATAAATTTTTAATCCTCTCTTTTACTAAACACATAATAAGAGAGGTGAAGATTATTTTACTGCATATTGTCCTAGCAATCAGCATCTAGGATCCATAACAAAAGTTTTTTTTATATTAACTGACAGACATGTCATTTAACATGCCAAACATAATGTTTTGTACCTTTAATTCTAGAAATAAAAATTGACCAAGAGTACTGTCAAAGAAAAATGCCCTATATATCATGTTGGCTGGTTTTTGTATCTTCTTTTGAAAAGACTTTATTTACAAATGACATGACCACTAGTACAATAAAAGCCATTTTTTTCAGGGATTAAGGGTTATATTAACATGATACAACACAAATGTAAATCAAGAGTGTAAAAAAATTAGAGAAATTAAATGAAACTTTTTTATTGATCCTATCCCTGACAATGTAATTTTTGTGGCTTTTGATTATCTTTTTCCCTGATAAATTGAAGTAGTGTCTGTCTGTAAGACTAAATTATTTATTCTTGTTGTCTCTTGATATGTTAGTTTAGCTTCTTTCAAAGATGCTGCTTTCCCGGATAGGGATCAGAACAAGTAAAAACAAAAGCCATAAGTACGATGTTTAAAGATAAAAAATAACAGAAAAATTAACAACCGATAATTTATGGCCCAAAGAGATGCTAATGGTCTTATTTGAAGAACATTTAGAATCTATCTTTAATATCGGCCAAGAAAAACATATTCTTTAATGTTAATTAATGCACAGATAACACACAATGTTTGTTTAGTGTACTTAAACCTTATCTTGCTTAATGAGGTGAAACTCCAAAATCACAACCATCTTTTTGGATTACACACACGACCTATGTCTGGGTATCTCTGTTTGTTGGCGTTTCTCCTATAAATTTACTATAATAGGGGCACAACTGATAGCAGAGCAGATTATTTATTCCTGTCCCAAAGTATCTGCCTCATGTTTGCTTGTCCAAATTTATCATTCCAGATTATAATCTAAACTCTTTAATCTGATG
>LS055876.1:0-13671 GCA_900241095.1 Acartia tonsa | reverse complement strand
TAGGGACTTTTCAGTCAACCTAGTATTCAAGGATGACTCCCAGTAGATGAACTAACAAACGCCACTAACACACTAGCAAGCTACTACACAATACTAGTTAACAGGGACTTTTCAGTCAACCTATGACTGAGCAATGTTTTTCGATCACTAGTGTACCATGCCAAGGACCACCCATACATACCTGATTTAGGGCTAAGGCTTCCCCCCTACTCTTACTCCAAATCTCTAACGCCTGTAAGAGCAGCAGTAGGTACTAATTTTACATCTTTAGTATTGATGCGGTCTGGGGACTCGAACCCGACACCTCCTCAACAGATAAGTTGACGTTAAACCACTGAGCCATATCTGCGGATTGATAATAAGAAAAAAAACTTTTAAAACTAAAGAATTATGTTAAAAAGTATATTTAATTGACACCAATATTACCTGATATAAAGTCTAAAATACCGAAAATAAAACTACAAGATATCTTTTTCCGCTACTCTAATAATATTTGGGTAGAGGGTATCCGGGCTATATAAACCCCTCCCACCCCACAACCCTCCACAAAAAAAGGATTATAAAAATGCCATAATAAAAAGGATAAATAATATTAAAAACGAATGTGTTATATATTGAAGAAAGAAAATGTTTAAAATCTGGTCCAAATAAATGTACCATTGAACATACTCAAATAGTTTTTCCAATATATTTCAACAAACTCAACTAAAAGTGCTTTTAAGCCAGTGTTATTATAAAAAGTAGTATTTTTTACAATAAAATAACGCAGTTATAAAAAATGACGTCATACTCCCCACCCCCTTAAAAACTTTTTTAAAGCAAAGCTTTTTCAAAATAAGGATAAGTCCATCCGTTCGCAACAAAAAAAAACTCTTCATGTCAAATTCTAAATCGTCAAATGTCAAATTAGGTAGTTAGAAATTCCCTATCGATTTTATTATATACAGTTTTTTTAGACATTCATATTCTGCTTATTAAGTCTCTCTCTTAAAGTCTTAATGATATACCGTCTTATTTTTATGGATGTTTTGGTTAGATTAAACTTAGTTATATTGCAGAAATACTTTACAATTAGGGAGGGAGTGGACATTGGGCTGTTTATTACACTTGTACCCAAAATCTTATAATTACGTTTTCTTATTCGTTGGCTTAACAACTTTGGGGAATTATTTTAATTTTAATTAATTGGCTCATTAAGTTGAGTGTCCAAACGTTTATACCAATAATTTTAATCTACAAATAGGGGTAATTTTGTGTATCATCATTGGGAATGTACATTAATTATTCGGCCATTGTCTTATCCCTTTAGATCCCTGCCTTACGTACAATACGAACCTAATGACAATAGTAGATATTTATTTAACATTTATCACTTAGAAAATTCAACAACTAAAATGGTAGGTTAATTCAATAATTTCTAATGTTTAAACAAACCAAGTGAGAATGGTGTTTTTCTATATTAAAAGCAAAGCTTGTCCATAAATATGGTCGGTCCGTCCGTCCGACCGGAACGGATAGCTTTTTCGTTAATTTAGGCATGCCAGAATTGTCCTATCGATTTCAATCTTTGCATGGTGATTCCTGTATTAGTTAGGCACGATTTAGAAAACGTAGCAACTCTATAATCGTCACCAGAATGTCCGTACGTACTTTTTAAACATTTTTATTTTTTTTACTTTTTTTAATAAAATATTTTTATGTGATCTATTTTTCCGATTGATCTGATTTTCGGTATATTGATTCCTGGGACAACAAAGTGCAGTATTATAAGCAAAGCAACTCTATAATCAAGTCCGAAAAGTGTAAGTATGTCCATAAACATTAGCCTGTTTTTTCAACAAATTAACTTACAATTTTGCTTCGACTCTTATACTTTTATATTCTGATTATTCAGTTCTGACACTATACAAGTGTTAATGTCCGTTTGTCCTACCGTTTCAGTGGTTTGCTTTTATGGAAGTTGTCATTCTTGTTTATATTAAGGATATTTGTTTTGAATTCAAGTATAATTTTTGCAAAACTTTTCTCTAAATACAAATGTCTGTCTATAAACTATCACATAGAGTATATGTGATTTTCTCAGCTACTATTTAAGATATTAACTGTTTTTTTTCCACGAAATTTTTCCCAGTACTAAAAGAACACTTTTTATATATCACACTTGGTCTGTCGGTCTATTAAAGCTTATAATTAAGATAGAAAATAAGTTACTTCTGATCAATTTTTTCGTCTGTCTATTAGACTGTCCAATATTTCAATATTAGTATATCGGAGCTTCGTTACTTATGGATTTTGCCAAGCTTGTTTTTAATACTTCCACATATATAATTGCGTTTAATTTCAACATTTCTTATTTTTTTCTTTTTTTTCAAGTGATACATTTAATTACAATGAAATTTAAAAATATTGTATTTTGCTTTTAAAGATAAACAATTATATAAAAATTTACACCATAATTTTTAGAGTTTTAGAAAAAAAAAATTCTAAATCGAATTTTCTTGTTCTTAGATATTGATTAATTAAGAATAAGGTTTTGATTTAAAAATTCATAACAAGCCATGCTTTGTAAATTTGTAATTATAGAAGCGTCCTATACATTTAAAGCCTATAAATACAGGTTAGATTTTTTTTCAGTATAAACTATGAATTATTGAAATATAAAAGTATTGTAATTTTTTTTTAAATTATAAAAAGAAAAACGAAGTAGCGGGTTTCGTCGTAGATTTTCTTCTGATTCTAGCCCCTGCAGGGCAATGATTAATATTTACCTAACCTAAACTAAAATCTATCAAATCCGCTATTTCATTTTCTTTCCAAATTAATTTTACTTTATAATTACATTAAAGCAGCTGTTCTATAGTGTACATCCGTACGTCACTGTGTTAATAAATTAGGATCTATGTTTATATATAAAAACGTTTTCATGTAAATATTATTTTGTTATAATGTAATTATATTCTAATTTTACAAATTCTGTATATTTTCCTTTCTCAAAGTTTAAGAATTTGTCTTACTCATATTCCCTTCAATCTCCCTCGGGCACTTTTTTTTTCTTTCTCCTCTCCCTTTTATTACAATTAAGCCTTTAGAGAATCCCGCGGCTAGGGGATAAAAATCAGGGAGGGAAGGGACATTGGGCTGTATTATATATTAGTCCCCAAAGTTTTTAAATAACGTTATCTTTTTCTTTGGTTTAGCAACTTTGGGGACTTTTATAAAATTTTTATCGGTTGGTTCATTAAGCTGAGAGTCCTAACGTTTAAAGCACGGGTATTTTAGTGTATTATCATTGAATATGTATATCAATTTATCATCCATTGTCTTATCCCTTTAGATCCCTGGACAAAAATTCTTCCCGAGGGCACGGACCAGCAAAAATATGTTAATGCACAATTTTTTTTGTAAAAAAAATAGCATAAAAAAATATTAAATTTTTTATAACATCAAAATTTAAAAGATTGTTTGTAGCTATCAAAAGTTTGAAAATTATTTTTCAATTAATTCTGTTGTGTTACCTAAACTCTTGCCCGCTGTATTGAAATATATATTCCAGGCAGTGTCAGGTCAATTGTAATAATGTAAATTGTTATAAGGAGAAGAAGGGAAACAATAGAGTAAGGTTATGACTCAAGAATTTTAGTATTTGTTTCTGAGTAAGTAGTGGGTATATACAGTAGAATTTTTGAATTATGAAAAAGAAAGGAAGCAACGCCTATAAAAGCTTTGTTAAATTCAGAATTAAATTAGAAGCCAGAAGTATCTCTAGTTAGATACTGATTCTACCATGCCAGGTCATATTAAGAAAACCTCCGGGCCTGATCCAGATCCATCCCCCTGGCTTCTGGTTTCTCCTGAACTGAAGAAGAAAAATCTTCAGAAGTCCTATGACCCCAAGAAGTCTGTGTGGGTCCCCAACAAGTCTGATGGTGGCTACCTGGAGGGCCTCATTGAGTCTAAGGATGGTGTTAAGGTCACCGTCAACGTTGGTGGTGAGATGAAGGTGTTCAAGGAGGATGTGTTGGCCCAGGTCAACCCTCCCAAGTTTGACTGCTCTGATGACATGGCTGGTCTCACCTACCTGGGTGATGCCTGTGTTCTCTGGAATTCCCAGATTAGGTATGTCAATGAGTTGATCTACACCTACTCCGGTCTCTTTTGTATTGCTATCAACCCCTACAAGAGGTTCCCCATCTACACCCTGAGGACCATGGAGATCTATGTAGGTAAGAGGAGAACTGAATGCCCTCCCCATATCTTTGCCATTGCTGAGGGAGCCTACCAGGGCATGATGTCCTCCGGCATGAACCAGTCTATCTTGATTACTGGTGAGTCTGGTGCTGGTAAGACTGAGAATACCAAGAAGGTTATCTCTTACTTTGCCACCATCTGCTCCTCTGGCAAAAGGAAGGAGGGAGAAGCTTCCCTTGAGGACAAGATTGTCCAGACTAACCCTGTGCTGGAAGCTTGGGGTAATGCTAAGACTGTTAGGAATGACAACTCTTCTAGATTTGGTAAGTTTATTCGTATCCATTTCAATGCCTCTGGAAAGCTGTCTGGTGCTGACATGGTTGTCTATCTGCTGGAGAAGTCCCGTCTTACTTACCAGCAGCCATTGGAAAGATGCTACCATGCTTTCTACAATCTTATGTCTGATGCTGTCCCTGACCTCAAGGCAAGGTGTCTGCTGACTGATAACATCTTGGATTATTGGTATGTTTCCCAGGGTAAGCTGACTGTCCCATCCATTGATGACAAGGAGGACATGCAGTTTGCTGATGAAGCTTTTGATGTTCTTGGATTCTCTTCTGATGAGAAGTATGATGTATTCAAGAACACTGCTTGCATGATGCACATGGGTAACATGACCAAGGACTTTGTCCCTGTTGGCAAGGATGAACAGGCTGAGATTAAGGATGATGCCAATGCCATGAAGGTTGCTGAACTTGCTGGAATTGATTGTGAGTGGATGATCACCTATTTCTGCAAGCCTAAATTGAAGGTTGGTACTGAGTGGGTTCAGAAGGGCTCTTCCTGCACCAATGCAGCCAGCTCTGTTGCAGGTATTGCTCGTGCTATCTATGAGCGTACATTCAGGCTTGTTGTTGAAAAGTGTAATGAGACACTTATTGACCCAACCATGAAGAAAGTTCAGTACATTGGTGTCCTGGATATTGCTGGTTTTGAGATCTTTGACTACAATGGATTTGAACAGATCTGTATTAACTATGTTAATGAGAAGTTGCAGCAGTTCTTCAACCAGCACATGTTCACTCTTGAGCAGGAGGAATATGTCAGGGAGGGTCTAGACTGGGCCAATGTGGACTTTGGTATGGATTTGCAGAAATGTATTGACATGTTTGAGAAGCCCATGGCCTTCCTTGCCATCTTTGAAGAAGAGTCTCTTTTCCCCAAGGCAACTGATGAGACATTCAAGAACAAGCTTCATGATAACTTGCTAGGCAAGCATCCTAACTTTGCCAAGCCTAACCCTAGACCTGACCCTGATGCACATTTTGCCATTATTCATTATGCTGCAACTGTGTCTTATAATCTGACTGGTTGGCTGGACAAAAACAAGGATCCCCTCAATGACACTATTGTTGAGATGATCAAGAATGGTAGCAATACTCTCATGATCCAGTGCTTTGCTGATCACCCTGGACAGCCATTGGAGGCTCCCAAGGATGATGGTGGCAGAAAGAAGAAGGGAGGTGGCAAGACTGTGTCTTCTTACTTCAAGGGTCAGCTGGATGATCTAATGACTACTCTGTACAAGACTGAGCCTCACTTTATCCGTTGTGTTGTGCCTAATACTCACAAACAGCCAGGTGGTGTTGAACCTGGACTTATCATGCATCAGTATCAGTGCAATGGTGTGCTTGCTGGTATTGCCATCTGTAGAAAGGGCTTCCCCAACAAGATGTTGTACCCTGAATTCAAGGCAAGATATAATATCCTTGCTGCCAAGGCAGTTGCAAAGGCAAAGAATGACAAGTCTGCTGCTGGTGCTGTCATGGAAATTATCCAGCTTGAGAAAGAAAAGTTCCGTCTTGGTCACACTAAGGTATTCTTTAGAGCTGGTATCTTAGGTCACATGGAGGAAGTTCGTGAGGACAGAATTGGCTTTGTCCTTTCCTGGCTTCAGTCTGGAGCTAGAGGAAAAGCATCTAGAATGCAGTTCAAGAAACTGCAGGATCAGAAGCTGTCTCTGTACTGCTGCCAGAGAACCATGAGAAATTACTACATTGGTAAGACCTGGTTGTGGTGGTCTCTGTGGTTGTCTATCAAGCCTAACCTTAAATGCACTCAGTTTGGCAAGTTCAAGGCAGAATATGAGAATAAGATTGCTGTAGCTGAGGCCAACATTGACAAAGCTATTGCTGAGTGTAATGCTGTTGTTGCTGAACATGACAAGATTATGAATGAGAAGAATGAACTCAGCCTTGCTCTTAACTCTGGTGGATCTGCTGTACAGGTTAAATTTTTTACATTATTACATACATACTATTGATTCAAATTAAACTATAAGTATACATTATATTATTATTAGTTTATCATTTTAATTTATGTTTCAAATTATCCTACAATTATAGATTAATTTTATCTTTTCCAATAATTTAGGACATTGTTGACAAAACAAACCGTTTGGAGGCTGCCAAGAATGATTTACAGAAAGAGGTTGACCAATGCAATGCAAGAATCAAGGCTGAAGAAGAGACCATTTCAGGAATGGCATCAGCTGGGCAAAAGGTTGTTGCTGATGCTAACAACCTTAGATCTGAGATGAAGAATCTGGAGAGTGTCATTGAAAAATGTGAGGATGACAAGAACACCAAGGATAGCCAGATTAGAACTCTGAGGGAGGAGATTGCTCATCAGGAGGATCTTATTGCCAAGCTTGGCAAGGATAAGAAGTCAACTGCTGAAGGCCGCCAAAAGTGTGAGGAAAATATTCAGTCTATGGAGGATAGATGCAACCACTTGAACAAAGTCAAGGGAAAGCTGGAACAGGCTCTTGATGAGTGTGAGGATACTCTTGAGCGTGAAAAGAAGTCTAAGGGAGATGTTGAGAAGATGAAGCGCAAGGTTGAAGGTGATCTCAAGCTGACCCAGGAGGCTATTTCTGATCTTGAAAGAATCAACTCTGAACTTGGACAGGCTGTTCAGAGAAAGGAAAAGGAATCATCCTCTCTTGGTGCAAAGATTGAAGATGAGCAGACTCTTGGTAACAAGTATTCCAAGCAGGTCAAGGAGCTGCAGTGTCGTGTTGATGAACTTGATGAAGAGATTGTTGTTGAGCGCAACAACCGTGCCAAGGCAGAAAAGAACCGTACTCATCTGTCTAGAGAACTAGAGGATCTTGGTAACAGGCTTGCAGAGGCTGGTAGCAATACTGCCACTCAGATTGAGTTGAACAAGAAGAGAGAGCATGAGCTTGTGAAACTTAAGACTGATCTGGAGGAATCCAATATTGCTCATGAGGGTACTCTTGCTGCTCTTCGTCAGAAACATAACAACAGCATGGCTGATCTTGGAGAACAGATTGATTCTATCAATAAGAACAAGGGTAAGTCTGAGAAGGACAAGGCTGGTATGGAAAGGGACCTTCAAGAGGTTAGATCTGGTCTTGAAGAGGCCATGAGAGCCAGAGCTAATATGGAAAAGAACTGCAAGTTGACTCAGGCTACAATTGTTGAGGGTAATCAAAAGCTTGATGAGCTTGCAAGAGCTCTTAATGAGGCTGATTCATCCAAAAAGAAGATGCAAGTTGAGAATCAGGATCTGACCAGACAGATGGAAGAGACTGAAAATGGAATTGCTGCTCTGCAGAAGAACAAGATTTCTCTGACTACACAGCTTGAGGACACTAAGAGACTGGCAGATGGTGAGGCCAGAGATCGTGCCACTCTGCTAACCAAGTATAAACATCTTCATACTGAAGCTGAGAATCTGAAAATGAAGATTGATGAAGAAGCTGACAAGAAAAATGATGTTCTCAAGGCTTTCTCTAAGGCCCAGGCTGAGATTCAGCTCTGGAAATCAAAGTTTGAGACTGAGGGCCTAGGTAGAATTGATGAGCTTGAGGGCAATAAGGCTAAGATTTCTTCCAGAGTTGCTGAAGCTGAAGAGCAGATTAGTGCTTTGAACACTAAGATTGCATCTACTGAGAAGTCCAAGCATCGTCTGCAGGCTGAACTTGAAGAAATGTCTCTTGAGTATGAGAGAACTCATGCTGCTGCTGTTATCACTGAGAAGAGAGGAATGAACTTTGAGAAAGTTGTTGGTGAATGGAAAACCAAGGCTGATGATATGCAGTGTGAGCTTGAGGCTAGTCACTCTGAGTGTCGTAACCTGAATGCTGAAGGTTTCAGATTGAAGGCTGGTTTGGATGAGGCCAATGAGCAGTTGGATATTGTCAGACGTGAGAACAAGAACCTTGCTGATGAGATCAAGGATCTGCTTGATCAGCTTGGAGATGGTGGAAGATCCATCCATGAACTTGACAAACAGCGCAGACGCCTGGAGGTTGAGAAGGAAGAGCTGCAGGCTGCTCTGGAAGAAGCTGAAGGTTCTCTTGAGGCTGAAGAAAATAAGGTATTCATATTTTAAAACTTAATTTAAGTTATGATATTGTCACTTAAAATCTTTATATATAGAATATAATTCTAAATTTAAAACAATTCAATTTACTCCAGGTCCTCAGAGCTCAGCTTGAACTTGGTCAAGTCAGACAAGAGATTGATCGCAGAATGGCTGAAAAAGAGGAGGAGTTCAATAACACCAGGTAAAGTTTAAGTCTTATAGTTCTAAGTTAGTTTAAGAAGGCACAATTATTTGCTGATTTTGTTTTAAATAAAAATTATAATTTTAGAAAATATATCTAATATATCTTTTTTTGTAGGAAAAACCATGCCAGAGCCATGGAAAGCATGCAGGCTTCTCTTGAGGCTGAGCAAAAGACTAAGGCTGAAGCCCTGAGACTCAAGAAGAAGCTAGAGGGTCAAATTAATGAGCTTGAAATAGCTCTTGATCATTCCAACAAGGCTAACAATGAGGCACAGAAGTCAATCAAGCGTTATCAAGGACAGCTTCGTGAAGCTGAGTGTGGCTACGAAGAGGCCTCCAGATGTCGCCAGGAAATGGCTGAGAAGGCTAATCTTGCTGACCGCAGGGCTCAGGCTCTTGCTGGTGAGATGGAGGAGGCAAGAGCTCTTCTTGACTCTGCTGAGCGTGGCAAGAGACAGACAGAACTTGAGCTTGTTGATTCCAGAGGTGCTGTTAATGAGATGACTGCAATCAACACTAAGGCCAATGCTGAGAAGCGTGGTATTGAAGGTATGGTGCACACCATGCAGGCTGAAATTGATGACATGCTTCACTCTGCCAAAAACTGTGAGGAGAAGGCAAAGAAGGCCATGGTAGATGCTGCTCGCCTTGCTGATGAACTACGTGCTGAACAGGATCATGTTACACAGCAGGCTAACGCCAAGAAGGCTCTTGACAGCCAGCTTGTTGAGATGGAATCTCGTTTGAATGATGCCAATGAACATGCTATGCGTGGTGGCCGCCAGGCAATGGCTAAGCTAGAATCTCGCATCCGTGCACTTGAGCTTGAGCTTGGCAATGTCCAGTCCCGTACATCTGAATCTGCTAAGGCTCACCAGAAGGCTGAGCGCAAGATCAAGGAGCTTGCCTTTGCCAATGATGAGGACCACAAGAACCAGGAACAGCTGTCTGAGCTTGCCAGCAAGCTCCAGCAGAAGATCAAGACTTACAAGAAGCAGATTGAGGAGGCTGAGGAGATTGCTGCTCTGAACCTGGCCAAGTATCGCAAGTCTCAACAGGAGCTTGAGGAGGCTGATGAGCGTGCTAGACTTGCTGAGACTCAGATCCGCAATGTTTACTAAATGAGTTTTGAATATCATAGCCCAATGGAAGAACATTATATCAATATGTTTGTTTTCAAAAAACTGGTAGATATTTTGGAAATAAACATTTTTATATAAATATTAAGCAATTTATTAGCCTAAAAGGCTTTTTAGTTTTATTAGTTTGATTTCATAAGAAAAATAATTGTTAAATGTTAATATATGTTGAATAAATACCCTGCATCCCCAATTTATTTTATATTCTTACAAATATTAGAATAGGTGGTAAGAAAACAATCATGATAACATCCATAGTAGTGAAGCCTAGAGATAAAAACTTAAATGTCAGGAATTATTACTGAGCATTTTTTCACAATTCATTAGTTGTAGCTTGTATATCCTAGGAACATATACAGATGAGCAAAGTAATAAATTCTAGGGTACTTATGCTACTCTCTTCTGAGAAATTGAATATTTTATATGAAAAGATTTAACCTGATTTCTTGAAGAAATGTACTTTGACATTACTTCAAAGAGAATATTTCATACCATTTTCATGATTATTAGACTCAGAATTTACCAAGGTTTTACTGATTTAATTGATTTGTACGTATGTACATAAATTTAAATATATCAGAACTAGCTATTACTGTCAAAATGACAGTACACTGTAAAAATATGAAAAGCAATTATATAAAAAATGTGGAATTTCTAGACTCCGCAACAATTGTTAAAAGCGAAGCTTTTCTATGATTGGGATTTATCTGTTTTTCAACAAATTTACTTACAATTTTGTTTCGACTTTCTGATTATTCAATTATAACACTCTACAAGTGTTAATGTTCATTTGTCCTACCGTTTAATCGCTTCCCTTTTATAGATGTTGTCAGCCTTGTTTTATTGACAATACTTAATAATGACATTGTTTTACCTTGATAACTAGTGAATTACCATAGTTAGAATAAAAATCTTACTAAAAGAGCTATTAAGCTGTTTTATTACAAAACTTTTTAATATTTTATTTAAGATAAAAATTCGTTTGGATATAATATACATTAATGAATTATAAAACACTTATTAAACAAAACAAAGACTTTTATAACAAGAACAATATTGTCCATAAGTAGAAAAATAACAAGCTAACAAAAGTTTAGATGGATAAGAAAAAGATGTTTTGAATGTTAATAATTTCAAAGATTAATCTTGTATAATGTATAATGTATGTCAATACAAAAAAAATATCCTGCGAAATAACCAGCTTGTAGAGTAGCTGTAGTACTGGAATCCTACTTTAGAGGGAGGTAAGGGACATTGGATTCAGAGAGAGAGGGGAGAAAGGGCTGTTTATTACACTAGTCCAAAACGTTTTATAATAACGTGTTCTTATTCGTTGGTTGAACAACTTTGGTGGCCTCACTAAAATTTATGAGTGTCCAAACGTTTAAACAGCTAATTGTAATTAAAGGAAGGGATAATTTTGTGTATCAGTATTGGTGATTTACATCAATTTATCAGCCTTTTTCTTATCCCTTAAGATCCATGTTATAGTTTAAGATAAAGTGTTAGCGCATTAGTTAGTTTTATTGCACCAGACAAATGTAATTAACAGAGTGTGATAGTCAGGGAAAAAAAGAAATTTTTGTATCTCATTAGGTGCACTTGATCCCCCGGTCGACCCCCTCTTGTTTTAGTTGATTTTTTTTTTTGGGGGGGGGCGTTGGGACTATGCTTTCTTGGGACAATTTTTCCATAGGTGGGTATTTTTACACTGCCCCAAAATAGCTAGAATCTAAGAAGATATCTTAAAAGCTACACTGTAAAGGAGAACCATATCAGCTTTTACTTTTTCTTTTAAAAACTAAAATTTGTAAAACTATATCCCCGTCTTTCTTTATATTTTTACCTTTCTCCTTTTTCTTTCTTGGCATCTAAAATCTTGTGCCACGAATACATATAACTATACTTGTTTAAAAACAAGGAAAATCGAAAATCTTTAAACTCTGGGAGACCACCCTAGAAAATTTCTTTACACTGCACTGCAAGTTTTTATATATACAATATGAATATACTAGCGGATTCGCCCCTAGCCTCTAGGGGCTTTTGCTTAGGTAAATAATGAAAAAAAAATTAAGTACCTGGTGAGAAGCCCCCACTCCACCACTAATATTATATAATAGAAAAAAAGAAGAAAAAAATTGGGGGGGGGGGATTTTTTCATTTTTAGGGGGGTTTGGGGTGTTCCACCCTCCAAGAAAATAGCTTAAAACCACCACAGGACCAATAAGAATATACCCTAAAGAGTAGAATCCGATCGGTTCAGTGATTACCGAGATCTTATGGGACAGACGGACAGACAGACAGACATCGTTCTACTTTGTATTATAGATAAACATTTATACCAAAACCCAAAAGAGTTTGACTTATATTTTAGATATATATTTTATAAATTAAATTAAAGGGTGTGCAAAAAAATGCGGACATTTTTAGAACTGAAATTGAAATGTAAGAACGATTCCTGTGCTACGTATAGTTAGGGAGCTACGTGTTAAAATGTCCCAATTGCCTCAAATCTTGACTTGCGTGTATATTAGTAAATATTAGACAATAATTCTTGCAAAAAGAAGTGCGTACATTTTTAAAATTCGAATTGCGGGGCTTGTGTTAACGGCAGAAAAATGTTATGCATACCGTAAGAACAGCTATGAACTGTATTTTTTGAAAATACAAGAACGGTTCCTGTGCTACAAATAATCTAGGAGCTAGGTGGTAAAATGTCTCAAAATTACTCGCAAGTCAAGTTTTAAGTCAGTTGGAACATTTTATCACGTAGCTCCCTAACTATATACATATATGTAGCACAGGAATTGTTTTTATTTCCAAAAATAGACTTCTTAGCGGTTCAACGGCATGCTTAACACTTTTCTACTATTAACACAAGCTGCGCAATTTCAATTTTAAAAATGTCTGCATTTTTTGAACACCCTTTATGTATATAAATGGTATATCTTTTTAATGAAATTAATCATGGACGTCCGGTCAATTAAAGTTTGACTGGTGGACAAACTAATATTGATATTGATACTTTGCTCCTAAAATAAGATTGAAAGATCAGAAGAAACCTAAATAATTGTATAACATGGAAAAGTTTTTCGTCTCTTTCATCTTATGTAAGATTTTCTTTCGGCTGCCTTTTCCAGAGATCTAAAGGGATAAGACAATTGCCGATAAATTAATGTATATACCCAATAATGATACACAAAATTATACTTTTTGTAGATAAAAATCAGTGGTTGGAACGTTTGGGCACTTAACTAAATGAACCAACTAATCAAAATTTAATAACATTCCCCAAGGTTGTTGAGCAAACGAATAAGAAAACTTTATTATAAGACTTTGATGACTAGTGTAATAAACAGCCCAATGTCTTCTCCCTCCCTGCCTTTTCCCCTTTTCTATGTAAAGAAAAAAATATGTTTTTTAAAAACTACTAAACTAATTTTTTTTGTGGGGGGGGGGTTATCGTGGGCACCTTTGATAACGTAAGAAATTAATTGGGAAATCATGGATATGAAATTGAAGGTTGGATTATTTCCCCCCCTTCACCCCCTAAATTTTCATAAATATCCTTTTTTAGGTAGATTCATTTTGGCAAAAATAATAGGATATAATTTTGTACCTTCTCAAACATTACTATGGTGTACATTAAGGTGGGTCGGTTTTGGACATTTTTTTCTGAGACCAAAGCGGGGATCTGCAAATGATTTTTATGAGTATGATACACCTCTGGATGATTTAAAATTTA
>LS055875.1:0-13673 GCA_900241095.1 Acartia tonsa | reverse complement strand
GGATATAATACGATGCTAGACATAGTTTTTTCGTATGGATGAGAACCGGTTCCTATCCACCGGTTTCGAATGAATACAAGAAAAAGTTTTTCTTATCAAATCCAATATGTATGACGGTTTGTCGGTCTAAGCATAAATCATTACAAGGATTGCTAAGTCATAAGTGGTGTATCAATCACAGATAATGATTTTTTTGTTGTTCGCAAGTTTTAAAATGACATTGTTGTTATACATATTATTTAATATTACGATTTCAGTTTTTTAATATTAAATTTTTTTGACATTTAGAAAGTCTTAAAGTCGGTTTGCATAGCTTACTTATAGTATCATTTAAGAATAAGAACCTAATTTGATTTATTTAACTACATTTATTATGATTTTATAGATTGTAATTTGCAGTGTTAATCTAATATGAGAAAAATTTTATGCAAATTTGATTAAATTAAAACTAATATATTCAATATTATTGACTTGTATAAAAATATTTGAGTACTCTCTCATGGATTACATCACTTTAAAACTTTAACAGAAAAAATGCAGTTTCCCCATGAATTAGAAATTCTTTATCATCCCATCCTTTTATGTAGCCAAGCGTCCGTCTGTATGTCTATCTGTCTGAAAAGTTTTGAGCTAAACTTGAATTTCTTTTCTCATTTGCTATTTAAGATAGACAGCAAATATTTGTTTTGTGAAGATTCTTCTGAGCTAAGAGCCAATGCACAATAATTTACTTGGTCCGTTGGTCTGTCTGTAATGCTCAAGAGGATAAATACGCTTTTTCTCTGATAATTATAGGCTGTTTTTTATTGATGATTTTTCTGAACAGTGTTTGTTTCTCTTAATGTTTTTTTTTTCAAAGGCAGGCGGCTGAAGTTTCGTTTGATATGGCTATGATAAGAATTTTAAAAAGTCTCGATGTTTTTTCATCTTATATTTATAAAAATAAATGGATATGCAACAGAATTATATATTTCTTTTTTCTACTCAAAATTACATTAAACTCTTTGAATGTATGAGTAAACATAAATAATTTGGTTCCCATAGAGGCAACATATAAACAAATTATTAAAAAAAGTGGCTTCGCATCATTTTTGGCAAAAAAACAAAAAGTTTGAATGTATTTCAATTTCCCCCTCTATTTTCCTGTTTTATGTTTTTAAAATCCCAAGCTTCTCTACATTAAGGGTGTATCCGCTCGTCTGTGAAATCATAAATGTATACAGGTAAAAATCGCTCCATCAGATTTAACCTTTCATGGAGATTTCTGGATTAATTAGATATATTCTTACCTACAAATCGTTCCAACTTTATAAACTATAAAGAATATCCGTGAATACATTTTTAAAAAATGTTAGATATCTAAACTAACTTGATTTTTGAAACACTGATTCTTCAGACGATTAGGTAAAATGTGTAAAGTATAGCATATCTATAATCACCAATTAAAATGTATGAACATCTTCTTCAATTTTTGTTAAGCTTTGCTATTTGTGATCCTTGTACTATATGAATAAGGTATTAGTAAAAACAAGTAAAAATGTTGTCATATTTTTGAATAAAATATTTTTCAAATGCTAAATCTTTTCACGGTTCTCCACTATTTAGATTAAAAATTAGATTTTAGCAGGGAAAGGGGAAATAGCTTCTGAATAATATTTTGTGTACAAATAGTTCAGAATCAGAGTAAAGAAGGCTATTTTTACATTAAGGGTTTCTAATTTTTTGTTGGACATAACTGATAGTTAAAGAGCAGATAAATTTATGTGCAAACTTGAATATTCAATAGATATTTATTTGACATATTGTTCATTTTGTAATATAACTTGATGTCAAATTAAGTTAGTATATTTCATCAAATTATAAACTTTTCTAAGTTTAGTTGAAATGCTAGAAAAATTCGTTATAATATTCAAAAAAAGATATTTTTAAATTTCATTTTAACAGGTGAGCTTTTGATTTTGGTTTTATTTAAACGGCGTTCTCCTCTTGATATGAATAAGCTTTATCCTATTCCTTGATAAAAGAGATGGAAAGAGAAAAAAATAAGGAGAGAGAGAGAGAGAGATAAAAAAAGATATATAGAAAAAGGGGAGAGAGAAGGAAGTTCTCGCTTGAAACATTGAAATTGAATAAAAAATATTGAAATGTAAATGTTTTTTTTTCAAAGTTGATATGTAAATCCTTTTAATTGGTTTATCTCGGCTGTCATCATTGCGTGCGAAGCTAGGTGTTTATACAAAAGAGGAGGAGCATTTTTATATTCATTTAGATATCCAATTGTTTTTATAAGAAAAATCTAACACAAAACCTTTTTTTAAAATTTTAGTAAAATAACAGTAATTGAATACATTAAAAATTGTAGTCTTGTAATTATAATTAAGTATCTTATATCTAAAATTGGTTTTATAGCGAAGGAAAAAATCAGCTTATTAATAAAATTTTCAGGCTATCGCTGTCTATTTCTACTAATACTTGATTCTATTTGTACTTACATTTTTAGGACTTGATTAAAGAGATACTTCTCTTGTAACATTGTAAAGGAATCAGTATTCTAAAAATCCGATCAATCAGATAAAAATAACACATCAAAATTTGGTTTTAAAAAATGAAAATCAACATGTTAAAAATGAAGGTACGGACATTAGGGTAACGATTATTGAGTTTCTACGCTTTCTAAATCGTATCTAACTACTACAGGAATCACCATGCAAAGTTTGAAATGGATGGGACAATTTTAACCTGCGTAAATATACGAAAAAGGCTATCCGTTCCGGACGGACGGACGGACGGACCGACCTTTATTATAGAGAAACTTCGCTTTAAAAACATTACTTTATTCATTTTATAACTCTTGCCTAGATTTTAATTGGTTCATATAGAACATATTGCTTAATTTAGTATTATTTTAGTTGTAAGATATGAACAACTTATGCGGATGCTTTGGACAAACCAAGTTGGTGCTCATACTTTTCTACAATAAAATTTAGAAATAAAGCTTGGAAGCATTAAATCTGTACAAATAAAACTTTAAGGGTGATATCTTTTTTAAAGGAAAATAATTTTGTGGTAAATTAGCAAGAGGCAAAATGATGTTTGTCTGTGTGTTCTGAAACATCTCGCTAACCTATAAAATAATTATTTTTATTTTCAGTGAAGCTTTGAATAAGTCCCGGAAGTGATTTTTTTAATTTTGAAGGTTAATATAAAAGAGAAATCGCTCCTAAATCGACGAGGTTATGCTATAAAGGCATTTTTTTCAAACCATAAGCATTAATATCAAACCTTTTTTTATTTCTCGTAACAATTTATATTTAGGACAAAATATGAACATGATTCGCTTAGCAAATTAAGCAAATTTTGCTATTCTTCATAATTTTTAAGTGTTGGAATACATAAATATAAATATTTATCCCATCTCTGTGTACCTCTCATAATTCCCCCAAATTTTTGTACAATTTTTCCTCTTTGCATATTTAAAATGCATAAAAATTTAGCATTAATACTTACCTATGCAATTAAAAGATTAATATCTGTATACATGTTTAATATATTAATTATTAGCGCAGCTATTTTAATACTTGGGCCTATCTGCAATTCTCTCCGATTAAGTCAATTAATTAGACTGTGTAATTATTTTTATTGAAGGTTATAAAGTAATAATATCTTTTATCCAATATTTGACGAGCCACTTGAAAAATATGTCATATTAGTTTAATTATTTCATTCAAAATTCCTGTAAATAATTATCGTTTCATGGCACTATTAAAGTAAAGATGTATTTTTAATGTATTTTTTCTCTTAAAACAGTTGATTTGTTATTGCTTATTACTCAAACAAATGCATTGTTATTCTTGTTTTATGATAGCAAACAATTTTTGTTAATTGATTAAAATATTCATTTTTTAAGCGAAGTTATTCTAGGAATAAAATGATTACAATAAGATTATTTAATTTATGTTACAACTTTAAAAATAATTGTATTTCATAACATAAATTTGTAAAAAATCCTTGAATATTCGGGTAAGAAAGGGGCGTAGATTAGTTTAAAAGCCCTTGTCTTTTCCCTTCCTGTTTAGAATTCCAATTCAGACACGAGAAAGGGATTATAGACACCAATTAGAAAGATAGAAAATAACCATGGAAAGGATCATCTTGCAATTACAGATAGATAGAAAATAGTTAGATAGGGATCTCTTGTATTTTGATAGCTGGAAAACAATCCCATTTGATATGTCTGAGAAATCATTATTTAAGAAATAGCATGTGTTTATATTTATAGAATTCTTAAGATCTCTAAAATTGTTTCAATAAAAAAAAATATTTCTATATTTTTAATACGCATTTTAGAGTTTTTTTTGCTATTTTTAGACAGCTGATCATTACAGAGATACATTTTACATTAAAAATCAGTGGATTTATGTCTCAATGTTTCAATAAGCGGCTACGCCCCTAAAGGCCACTAGAAAAGTGTTTTGGCAGATATTATCATTGGATTCAAAAATTCTCAAAAAGTCTGAAAGTAAATAATTGTTGTTAAAACGAGTGGATTTAGGCAACAGAAAGTTGGAAAAGTAATTGTTGTTGCTTTGGACAGCGACATACATTATAAAAAGATATTATAATACTAGAAGTCAGAACTTATCTAAGTATGGTTATTGGTTAACAAGAAATGAAATAATGTTACAAAAAAAGCACGTTCATTATCAACTCAGCAAAAACAAAAACAACAATTTTGGTGAAAAAGGTTTGGAAAGGGAGGCATGCTTTTGGATTTTAAATCTTGTGAATTATTATGACCATCCCTGCTTGCAGTGGCCTTAATGTTTGAACATCCATTACTAGAAAACAAGGCACATTACTCATGCTTTTTGTGGGGACCTTACTCAAGGTTTTCAATTCAGGTAGAATTCAAGTATAAACCTTTACACTTCTTTTTGTGAGAAACTTTTCAAGGTTTTGAAAACAAAATATCAAAGTATTTTTTTAACCTTTAGCATAATTGTTTAAAGCTCCAGAGTAAATAATATTTCCCCATCCAAAGATCATCTCTCTTATATGGAATGGTCAGAAGGACAAAGTAATTTATAGAGAACGATATTAATGATTCAAGGGAATAAAATATCTTACAACAGCAATTTAGTAAATCAAAACAAGATGATCGGACTTTCTGTTTAGAATATACCTCTGTACATAACTGTAAAGCATGTATTTATAAATTACGCCTAAGGGTAGGGTGTTACCCTGTGTCTATAAAGATAACCCGCTCTATGCTGCCATAACGAGCCATTTACTAGATGACCATTTATTAATTTCATATATTTGTACATTTTCTTTAAACTTGCTCTTTTTACCTCCGATATTTTTCTACTTAAATGGATCCGTCCGTCCGTCTGTCCGATCACAAAACATTGACTAGCTTATTAATGGTTTAAATGATAATTCATAGAACTAATATGGACTAGACTTTAATCTGAGAATTTATATAAGAAGTTTACGTCTTATTTATTATTAACTTTGATTTAAAAATGTTTACTGATCTATAAAGAAACTTAGCTGTTGCTTTTTAAAAGTTTGAGTTTTATAGCTATAGATACTGTACTAACCTTTAAAACAAGTGATATCTACTGATGGTCACTTCACATTCTTGGACTGAAAAGTGTTTTTGTTATTGAACATTGCTTTATCATCATTCTTTTAATTTCATATGATACTCTTGAACTTCTTTCATATTAGAACCAGTGGCGTGCGCAGGGATTTGTAAGTAGGTGCGCGAAGCCCCTATTTCTCATTTCAAATTAAAACAATTTGAAACAAAATAAAAAAGTTCAAAATACGTAAGAAATCCGAGGCTTGAAGAACAACGCATTTGAGGTTAAAATTGTAATGCAAATATTTATTACAAAGAATACACAATGCTTTAACAGGGATAAGAGTATACAAAATCTGTTTATTTAAACGTTTATCTTCACTAGCGGCTACGCCAATATTGGCCTCTATGGACATAAAAATTTCAATATCTATTTTGATTTTTCTTTGACATGTACCCTCCCCCCAAATAACTATAAGCATTCCCAGGACCTATGAGAAGCTACACTGTAAAGGAGAACCATATCGGTACAGGAGTTAGCGAGATCCTTCGGTACAGATAGACAAACAAACATACTGTTACTTTATTATTAGGATTGGTTTTTTTTGTATTAACTTCCTTGTACATTTGATGTGCCATTGTATAACATTTATTTGAACTTACCAAAAATATCTTTTATTGAATTTCTAAAAATAATTATTTTCAGATTTTCATAGATGCAAGGTTTACTGGCGTCCTGCGTCCACTATGATTGAGAAATTATAATTTAAAAAGTCAATTAACTGTCAATTTTTACAAACACAAAATGATGCAGATAATTTGGGATTAACAATCATTAATTTATTCTTATAATTGTTGTCTCTTACCGTGCCATAAAACCCAACAGCTTATCGTCGTAGATCTGTTTTGAATCAGATATTAAAATCCTTTAATTTTAAGCACAAGCTTCTTATACTTCTACTCACACTGGCCGAAAAAGGGACATAAATGAAAAGGATATTTTAAAAGTTTAAATAGTGTAAAGAATACAGTGACTAGGTCCCTAGTATCTATTGACTCCGAATTCAAAGGTGCACGGAGGAAAGGGGCAGAAAATAGATTAAAACCATCCAAAGACTTAAATCTAAAATCGAAAAACCAAAAAGTAATGAAAGTAACCTATTTTATGTAAACATGAAAATGTAACCATAAACTATTTTTGAAACTTTTTTAAAGTCTGGAGAAATTTGATCTATTGTGGCTTAGAACTCAACCCATCCAATTCTTCTTTTCGAATGCCTAAATTTTTTAACTCAACTTGAAAAAGGCACATTCATAATCGTGTTAGAAAACATATTTTTTTTTATAGTTTAAAATAATGATGATACAATGGTGCATATAAGCTATGTTTCATAAAAGTGTAATATTTTATTATTGCCACAAGATGTCATTGACAAAGTAAATCATCATTTAGTTTAAGCGTCTTTTTTTTCTGAACAATGAAAATGAATAAAAAAACGATAACACAAAAGTTGCTAAAAAAAGTTGTTTTAAAAATTTTGGGCTTAGTTCTAAATCTCTATCTTATTGCATTTTTATGGTTGGTTCCTCCTCCCTCCAGGTTTCCTCCTGATGCCAGGCCGCCACCCTCCAGGTGCCCGCCTGTAGCCCGCCAGGGAGTCCTGACATTTAACCTGGCACACACAGATAATACCACTGATAATATTCTTCTCTCAAGCTAGCCATACATTTTTGCACACTGTCAGGAACACAGATAGTAATTATTAATAATATTTTAAAGTATAAGAAAAAATTTAACCAATCCTAGATACAAATAAGCCTTTCCCCCCTTATATTTTATTCCTTTTATAAGAGGGAAAATTAATTATAAGAAAAAAAATAAAAAGAGTTTAGGGGTAAATTTTAACATCTTGTCTTCGGTGGATTTAAAAATACTTTTACAAGAATTTGATATCTTGGATTTAGTCTTCCTTTAGAGTTATTATTTAAGAAATATTTCATTACCATTTTTTCTAAATATATTTATTCCAATCCTTGAATATAACACGTTTCCCCTGTGGGGATATGAGCATAAATAAAATTGTTCTTTTTGTTGTTTCTGATCAATCATTTCATATTGTTCCAACTTTTTACCTTCGCCATGGTTTTTCCTTCTACAAAATATGTATTTTTTAAAGTTTTAGAATATATGGAATATAACTGGTTCTCAGCCATGCAGAAAAATCATGTATAAGCATCGTATGAAAGATTAGTTTTAAAACTAGTTTTAATCTTATAATATTTCATTTCAATGTCCATGGAAAGTTGTCTATAATACGATACGATAAATAATTATTATCGTAAGATCTGTACAACGTTTTGTTTGAAAAATAAAAGTATTATCTATATTGCCAAGGGTTCCGAATTCGTGCCTTCAATCGGCTAGATACAGTTGCGGCTGTTCGTTCATCCAGTACGATGGGAGGGGATTGGGTATGCGTGGTAGATGGTAGTGTATCCTTATTTTAGCCAGCTGCGAGCATTAATTTATCAGAGTACATGAAAATCAAATGCAACATTCAAATAATAACATATAAAATGTTTTGGCAATCAAGGATCGGCATCCTTTTATATTTAGACAACTTTATTGAAATTTTGGTTGGTTAAAAAAAAATTTGGGCAAACCTTTCATTAGGCCCCTAGGGAGTCCTGTTATGACTGCAAATAATAAATAAAGTTGCATGGTTTATTAAATTTTATTTATATCGTCAACAATTTTATTCATTTTATCAAGTGGCTATGGTAACAGATTATCTAAATATAGTCTATTATTTGATTCTTTTATAAAGTTAAACTGAAAAAAAAATGGTTGGCTACGGTTGGCGAGCCCTGGTGAATGTGACATGGGTAGGCTGGGACACAATGACAATTTCTGTATTATATTACAAACTTTTTATTACAAACAGGGGTTGGGAGACAGTGAAAGTTTTCTGCTAAATTCAGAAATCAAGAAATTTGTAAATTTGCCAAAAAAAGGTCTTTCCTAGTCGCTAAATGACAATTAAGGATACGGCATATGTAATCAATATTTTGAATTTGTCTATGTATAGCCTTATTAATAAAGTTGTAGTATAACTTATTGATAAGCAGGTCCGGTATTATTTGGCTTTTTAGAAAACATTACTTGTTGATCTAAAAAGATTTCTTTCTATGGAGTCCACTTTATTGCTAGAACTTAGAAAAAAGTAATTCTTTTAAACATTTAAAAATTTATCAAAATTAGTTTAGTTGTCTTTTAGACACACCATGATTTAACTATCCCAAGATCCTTATTAGAATTTAAATCAGGCTAAACAACAAGATTTGTGCATTAATGTTTCTTCTCTTCTTTGCTGACATTTAGTTTTTTTTAGGAAATAAAGCTATTCTAAAATAAATGAGATATCTAATATATAGTAAGATAAAATGTTTGAATTTTTCTATCTCATTCCTTATGTTTTATATAGATTGAAAATGAGGGTAAGGGATTTTTCTACGCTCGACTAGGCACTTTGAGGGAAACTGCCAAAAAGTTTTATAGATAATGATTAAAATACTTCCATTTAATTAGAAATCTGAAATTGTTTATCTCTACTAGTATATTTTTATGAATTTTTCGAAAATATTATGCTACTCTGTAATAGAAAACCATAGCTTCGCCCCCTAACTTCAAGAGGTTTTGCGTAAGGGTACGAGTCCAGTGGATTACCCCCCACCCCCTTATAAAAATATAAAACTCTGACAGGATTATGACATAGCTATTACCAAAAAGCAGAACCTATTCGGCCAGACTGTGATATTTAAAAGAATATAGATAAAGACAGACATCGTTCTATTTTGGTTTACAGATTCATTTTCAATTTGCTTAAACATTAAACAAATGTTTTTTTTTAACAGGACATTCCTTGAAATATTAGATTGCATTATACTTTGTCATTGAAGAAAAATACAAAAATTTAAATTTTGAAAATTTGACTGTATAGGAATAAAGTTGAATTATATTAGTAAAAGAAGAGTTTAGTTTATCATCATCGCTGTTTATTTTTCTATCTCAGAAGACCAAATTAACTTACGACCAGGCCTTTGAGGAAGAGAACTCTCATCCCGACTATTTTCCAATAAACCTCTAATTAAACAATTTTGTATGAAAGTCTAGGCCCTAATAAATTTGCTCTTAAGACGCTTTAAGTACCAGAATAACTTAAATCTTAAACATTTATAGTGATGCGGTTTGGTTGAGATTTGAACCAACTTTTTCGTTACTTTTTTTTACAGGATATTTGTCCCAAGGCCTTGGTTCATGAATTATAGAGTGTGACACAAGTGCTTGGTGTGACGTTAATTTCTTACATAATGTGCATGGATGCTGGGTGGGTTAGGCGTCCATACATTCCTCGTAAAAATCCTTACTTCAAATGTGAAAAGTGGTGCTTTCCCATAAAGTACTTATTGAGAAATGCCCTACCCCCAATATATTGAAAATAGAGGGGGGGGGGGCAGCTGATGACCCTAAATTCATAGACTATTTATCTGATGTGCCCAGAACCCAACATAACTTTACAGTTAAGCTTCGTCTAGGTCCAGGGAAGGTTTTAAAGAACTTTGGGGGAGGGCATCTCTCTCACCTTAAGTACCCCTAGAGGCTTCTTGGGGTGTAGCCGCTAGTTTAATAAAAAGTGTGAATCTAGTTTTTCTAGAGGAGTTTAGGGTTCTGAAATAAATTAGCGTTGAAAAAAATAATACAGTATTTTCTTTCTTTAAAAAATATAGGCTAGGTGTAAAGTTCCACACTCCTAATTCCACTAAGACAACAACAAAAGAATAAAGCAACGAAAATAAAAAAATGTAATAAAATTTTTAGTTGTTTTGTAAGACCAGGATTCCCAAAAAGCTTTATGAAGGTGGATAATGGATTTCATGTTGAGAGAAACTATTTTTGTCAGGGCTACCCAAGTATATGTATAATAGACTGGTACAAATAAAATAAAAATTGAAACAGAAACTTTTTTGTCCTGGCTACCCAAGAATATGCAAATTTATAATGTGTTGGTTCTAATGAAAATGAAAATGTTAACATTGATATTTGTACGGGCTACCCAAAAATATGTATAATAGACTGGCACAAAAGATATCAGATAAATTAATAGCTACTAGCGGCTTTGTCTTGACACGCAAACGGGTCTAAATTGCAACAGATTCATGCTGCATTATTTGTTGAGTTATTTCTGATACATAAAAATATTTAACATATGTTTTTGGATTGATTAGACATTATCAGTTCAGTAAGTCACCTGAGCTATCGGAGCTGATGATCCGACAGGCTTCGACCTAGCCTCTAGGGGCTTTGTCCCCATAAGGTTTGATCAACCTAATTTTTCGAATTTTAGATTTAAAAGAAAAATTTATTTTGGAGGGGGGGGATTTTTTTTTGGGGGGGGGTATAGTCGACCCCATTATTATTTTAATGTTAGCTCTAAATTTTTTTTTGGGGGGGATGTCCCACTCCCCAAGAAAATAGTTATAAACCTTCCCGGGACCTATGAGAAGCTACCCTGTGAAGGAGCACCCGATCGGTTCAGCGGTTAGCGAGATCTTTAGGTACAAACAGACAGACAGACATCGTTCTACTTTGTATTATAGGTATAGTCGATAGTCGAATTATTGGACAAATTATATAACTCGTTTTCCTCTACCAAATGAAAAAAAATATGAATAGACATACTTTGATATTATTTGGCATTTAAACGGCTTTTTGTTACCGAGGAATATGATATCAATAATAAATAACATAGTATGATAAATGTGTAGCAAAATTTTGGCGCGTGGGATACTTGTTTACCATGAATGCAAATCAGAATATAATACATTCATTTCCGATCTATAGTTCAGCTGTTTTGCTACATCAAAATAACAAAATACAGTTAAAGGATAAATGAGTTGGAAAGTGCAGAGCAAAATGTATATGTTTTACTAGCAGCTAAGGGTCTATATCCGAAGGTGGTGAAAAGAGATATAAAACTAGCTTTAAACCATCTCAAGATACTGATGAATTAACAAAATAGCCTTAAGCAACTCCAGAAAATATGACAAGTTTCCCTAAAATAGATAACTCAATAGGTTTATTGGTTAGAGCTATCTTACAGAGACAAAATATTTTATTATATGACTACAACCATATTTCTTTCGACCTCCGAGTATCCGTAACCGTACAGGGCTACCCAACCTATCTTGAGGGAAAACGCCAGAGTTTTATTATGATTACCTATGTTGCTTTTTTTTATTAACCAACAACCCTAAATAAATTATTTTCTTTTTCACTGACTACTGCTTTTGTTTTTCATTGAATACTTAATTCTTATCAAAAGCTTAAACGCATTTTTATACTTGCTTTGCTTTTAGAATTTTCAGTTTTGCCAAAAAAAACAGTTAAACGCTTTTAGCCCTGAACCTTTTAACCTAAACCTAAATTATTTACCAGTTATGGCCCTACAGATATATTTTTATTATATTATTTTTGTAGTTTAGACAATTAAGTGTTGTTAAAAATGATGGGTGGCTTATATATGCTTATATATGGGTACATTATGGATAATTTTAAAAACTTTAATTTGCAAATGCAAAATTTTTATGGTTTAACCGATGTTTTCACAATGAAACAATTATTAAAACATCTACTAATTTTTTATAATATTTGGAATAGAATAATTAATTTTTCCTTTTTAATACGCGTTTTGTTAGGTGAGTTACGTTTTAAGACTAGGGAGACATATAATAAAAAAATAGTCTTGTAAAGACTTTTTTTTGCAGTTTTTTAAATATAAATTTAAATTTGGTTGTTGAAAATCCTAATTATAAGCGTTGAGAGAATATTGAAGAGAGGTTAAGAACAGGGACTTAGAGATATGTTAATTATTGGTAGGTGTGAATTTCTGCTTTGGTTGGAGAAATAGATTTAGATTAACATGCTATTATCCTCCCTGTATCAGTACAATGAATAGTCTTACTGATAAGCAAGTAAACTGCAATAATAGCAGAGCAATACATTCGCATCCATGTTTTTTAAAATTCAGACCAAATTTTAGAGGAGAAAAATTTAAAGCAGATTGGAGATAAACAGTGATGATAGCATCCATTATTATCGAAGCACAGAAACAAAGCAAGTACAGAGGTAAAGGGTATCTCAGGAAGACAATTTAGCCGACTATCTATCATAACAGCCAAGTGAATCCCATTTCCGACGAGGCGTTTAGCACGGACTTAAAGTTACTTTTTGTTACTTAAAACATAAAATAATAAACAAACATTTGATAACTATATATATGGGAAACAAATCATAAAATTACTATACTAGTAAAATAATTGTAAATGGAAATAAATCAATTCTAATCCTATAGGGTTAAAGGGTGTGAAATATAATTGTTTAGTACCATAACGAGAAAAAGGAAAAACAAGGATTACAATATGTAACGAAGTAAACCTAACAGTTTTCGTTTATTGCTAGCAATAAATTTTCAGAATTGATAAAAAATTATCCTTCTGTTTATTCTGGTTATTTTCCTATTTGTGTTAGATGCAACAACGGGATGGAAAAAACGATTTAGGTATTATATTATTTATATTATATGAATTATCAATGGCGTGAGTATGGCAGGTGTCCTACTTAAATTCACCCTGATTTTCAAAGATTCCAAGCATCTATCCTCAGATCTGTGGAAATGGATTTTTAATTACTTGGATCTTACAGATTTTCATGTTCTATAAAAAAAGTGAACTCTGTAGCGGTCTAAAATAACGATCTCCAACTTCCTCCCTCTTTACCCTATCCCCTCCCTTTCAACTGGATAAACGGCCCAACTAATAAATGCGAGGGTAAATTTCAACCTAAATTGACGAATTTTCCCCTGTCATAATGTAGGCAATCTTTCTAAAAGAACATTTAGGCTAAATAACGATACAAAGATTTGTTTGATGGCACAAAGGGAACGTTTGGGTATAGTCCTTTCCACGACATCCCTCCATAAGGAGCGATTCTTCGTATTTTTAAAATGGCTTTTTATAGGTTATTTTA
>LS055874.1:0-13675 GCA_900241095.1 Acartia tonsa | reverse complement strand
AAAAATCAACATGTTTAAAATGGACGTACGGATATTCTTGTTATGATTATAGAGTTGCTACGCTTTCTAAATCGTACCTAACTACTAAAGGAATCACCATGCAAAGTTTGAAATCGATAGGACAATTCTAACATGCCTAAATTAACGAAAAAAGCTATCCGTTTGTGACGGACCGACCCTAATTATAGAAAAGCTTCGCTTTTAAAAATCTATGTACTTCTAAAGAAATTAATACCATACTGTAATACAACTAATGCAATCACTTTAGAAATAGCTTTTTTTCTCATTGAAGCATGTAAATTAAAATACCATAAACAGCAAAAAAAAACTATCGTCATGCAATTACAAGGTTAAGTTTATTCAAATGGAGTAAAAACGTGTTATGTAATTTTCACGTCAATCAAAATCCAATAGAAACTCAAATTTATAGGAAAATTTATTCCAGATGGGCTTCGGATCGGGTTAATTTAGATGCTTTAGAACCGGTTCTAAGCCATACTGAAAAATCATGAAAAGAATCGTATTATACACATTTCAACGAAAAATAAAAATCTTAAAAGCAATTCTTGTTTTGTTTGCACGGTCCTACGACCACTTTGGGGCAATATTCTAACATGCTTAAATTAAAGAAAGGAGCTATCCGTTACGGATGTATGGACCGATCCTATTTATAAAAAAAATTATTTTACGAACAAGGTAAGTTTTATAGGAGCTTTGATACTAAAAATAACTGAAGCCAAAAATTAATTCAAATTATTTATTATTACTTAATATAACATTTTAGCCTTTGTGACGCGATTTGGCACATTTAAATATTTTTTCACTGGTGTATTTTTTGTACAAAAATTATTAATAATGAAGGAAAATTATTCTACTAAATATAACAGAATAAGACATACAAAATAGAGATATATTTTATTTATTCATAATTAAACTAGAAACGACACTGCATGTATGTTTAGAATGTATAAGTCTCTAAAAGTTAAAGATATATAGGAAAGTATACAGAAAAGATGCTTTGGTTAAAGAATGAATTGATATGTAAGAGGCAAGATAAAAATATTTTATATAAATATAAAGATATTTTCTAAATAATGCATTACAAATAGTCGATATGTACATTAAACTTAAGCTCTTAAATTAAGTTCTAATTTGTCCAACAGAAAGTCCAATTAAAGTTTCAACACACTCCTCATTTCTTGTCTGTAATCCCTCGCACCCCGCCTCCGTGTGCTTGGACAAGAGACTCATGCGAGAGAATGATTTGCCACAACCGGCACATGAATATTTCTTATTTTGCAGGTGTGTCTGTAGATGCGCACGCAGGTTGGATTTATCAGCAAAGCTTCTGGTACAATGTGTGCAGGCAAAGGGCTTTTCTCCAGTGTGTGTCCGCATGTGACCTTGCAGCAGCCACGGCCTCGAGAAGGATTTCCCGCATTCCGGGCACTTACACGGCAATGTGTGGGTGCGGATGTGCATTTTCAGGGCTGACTGGCTGTTGTACGATTTCTGACAATATTTACAGGAAAGCTGTTTGCTGGGTTGGCTGGAAGAATGTATTTCCTGATGCTTTTGATACAATGCTTCCGTTGAAAATGATATTTTGCATTCAAGGCAAAAGAATGGTGAATTAGCATCTATATGAATATCTTCTGTGTTTTTTACACTGAAAGAAGAAGGTAAATACATTGGTTCTTGCTTGATAGCCTTATTTTCAGGCATTAAAGTTATTTGTGGCATTGGTGAAGGGGTCCAGGAAAAAGTAGGTGAAGATTTTGCTGTTGTAATTGAAGCTATTGAAAAGGGAAGTCTTGATGGATTTGAAGAAAGTTGGATGTTTGATTGAACCTCCTTCAAAGGCGCTGGTTGCTGCGGTAGGTATACATGTCTTGGGGGAATGCTTTGCTGATGAACAGGCAAATATCTGGCTTGATTAGTAACAACTGGTTTAACTACAATAAAGTGTTGAGTAGGTACACTTGGAGGTGATGACAACTTTATTTTCTTTTCAGCTGGCAATGAAAAATCGAATGCTTCACTTGATGATAAACTTGCTGATGGAATAACAATTGAAGAATTGCTTACTGGATGTATAAATCTTTCAGTGCTATCAGAAGCTCTTAATGAATTAGAGATGGGTAAAGATATTCTTGGCTTTGACAAAGATAGTAGTGCTTGTACAGCAGATGTTGCATCTTCATTATTTTCTACATTCTCTAGAGTAACATCATTGACAGTATGACTTTCTTCAGAAGTATCTTGTTGATAATGCCTGCTTATTGATTTCTTCCAATGCTTTGGGGTTGAGGTAGAAATAGGGAGAGTTGAGGCATTTGATCTGTCTTTTACAACTAATGATAAAGGTTCATCTTGAGACTTATCAATAGTAGATGATGGTGGGAGAGTTGGTGAGTAAAGTGGAGGTGAAGATATTGATGAATAAGTACTGCCAGGTGATACACTTGATAAGTCCTCGGAATCTAAAATAAAAACAGTAAGTTAGTGAAAGAAAATTTCATATTTTGTGTTAATAATAGATCTTGTTTAAACTTTAATATCCCAGCATGTTTTCTCATAACTATATTGTCACCATTATAAACCCACTTCCCCTTTTTTATCCAACCCATGCAGAGGGTCATTTACTCAAACAATTCCCTTTTATTTCCTTTAAATATCCCACCCCCTGCAAGGAGGCTCTACAAGTTTTTTACCAGGACAATATTTCATTGAAATACCAACATTTTTATAAATATTTCCATATGAATAGAATTTACTCGCCAAAGGACATTAAATTATGTCCTTAGTTATATTTTTTACTTGTTCAACGGTTTTATCATTTGTTATCATTATATTTCTTTAAACACAGAAAACTGTTCTTAGTAGTTTTATTTTTTTTAGGACAGCGGAAAGTGTCATGTGTAACGTCATAAAAATACGTTTAAAAAGGAAGTATTATAAGAGAAGTGGGAAAGGAAACCCCTAAAAAAGAGATAGATAATAAACGTATTTTTGACACTTTCCGCTGTACCATTTTATGAAATTTTAAAGACATGGTATTTCTAAAAAACTACATTGATTTTTTTCATAGTCAAAAATTTTAGATGTTTTGCAATAACGACTTAACGTGGGAACAAAACTGCAACTAACAAGTATAAATAAAAGTTTGTTCTTTAGGTAAAATTTGCATAAAAATTCCAGTAAATTTTAAGGCTAAGCATAAGTAAAATCATACTGTCACATTACACCATCAAAAGACTTTAGGCCATAATAATGTGTCTATATTGTATTCTATTAAATTCTATATAAAACGGTTTTTTGCCACAAAATTTTACACTTGTAAACTCGTTGATTGGGACAATATACTGGGAAATTTTAAGGATTTATTTTTCATTTTTCTCAAAATATAAATGTTCATTATTGGAATCTAAAAGGGAATAAGTTTAGGAAAATAATGAAATATTGAAGGCAAACAAACGCTAGAAAACCAAAGTTTTAGAGGCTCTATTCTTCTAAAGTTGACATATATTAAAAAGCTTTCATAAAATATAGAAAAATTAGCCTAGAAAAAAAGATTAATGATCAAAATTTCTATTTTTTCTTAGATTTTGTAAATAATTGAATAGTGACATAACAGTTTTTTTTAGTAAACTTTAAAATAGTTTGTGTGTGTGTGTGTGTGTGTGTGTGTATGCGTGAGTAGGTGTGTGTGCAAGTGCGGGTTAGTCATGGATTTAGGAAGAATTATTAGAATAGAGTTAACGAAATAACTCTTTGGAATTAATTGATAATGATAATAATTTTAAATATATGGATGATTAGCTTGTCCAACATGATAACTAAAATACATAAGACAGTCTTGATATCTTTATTTAGTACCATTTATTAACTGAAGCACACAAGATTTTCTTTTAATGATTATTTATCTTTCCCATTGTCCTATCCCTGAAGCGCTGGCGCAGGTGCGTACATGTCTGTCCGTCCATCCTAGATCCACACTAGATAATGCAAATCATCCATATTAATTGACTACACACACAATAATAACAAGGAACTACACATCCATAACTCAACAATATTGGAAAAAAAGTAAAGTACAAAGATTTAAAAACATTTTCTTTCGCAATTTAATAAAATAGGCATTGTAGAAAACAACCTTCATTTTAAAAGTAAATACTCAGAAAAATAGCACATAAAGATCTAAAGAGCTAAAAAGGATGGGCTATACATACTAATAAGTTAAAAAGTAGCATCGCTACAAAAAAAATAGTATACAAAATTCTGAGAGCATTATTGTTTTTTTTTACATTATAGAGAAATAGGGGAAATATCTTATTTATATAAAAATATATAAAAGAACTTCGATAATAGGCATTGAAAAAAGCTTTTGTTTTTAATTTAAAGCATTACTTGAATGGTGTCGTATAGATAATTATACCATATACCATTAAAAAACTATTTATTTTAAAACAAGGATAACAACATCAATTATAGTAGCTCAGATTATTGAATAAAGGAAAGTACTTAATCTGAGAAATGCGACAGTTAAAAGTTAGAAAAATGGAAAAGCAAAGTAGTTTTATATTTAATATCTCTTCTTTTTTAAAATTCACAAGAAAATCATAAATTATTAGAACCTATAAAACGAATGAATTGTAGAGTTGCTACGCAACTGTGACAAAATGTTTATTAAAAAAATGATATTATGTAAGCTAATTAGTATCTATGCATGAACATTTAGTTTAAAACTTTTTCTATTCAAATATTTTGTCAACACAAAAATAATTGGCTAAAATGTACAACAACACATTGTATTTTTTCTAGATAATTTATTTCATGTTTGATACATGTAACAAATTAAGATCCAATCGTCTTAAGAATAACCCCTAAAAAAATCATAGTAAACGGCAAAATTGATTAAGTTTTAACCCATTGCTTAGCTTTTAAATTTGTAGCTAAGTAAAAATGTTCAAAGTCGTTCATTTTTTTTCAAAAGTATATTTTAAGAATTGTTTGTGTGTTAACCAATAAATTTGGAATATCATTTTACGCTTACTGAAAAAAAACCCACAGATAAGTTACAACCCTCATGACGAATATGAACGTAGGGGCAGAAAAAGTAAAAATGAGCTTAAAAAAGAGGATAGATACAAAAAAAGCGGAAAAGTCTAAGTTAAAATAATAGAATAAGGAACTAAAGACAAAATGTTTTTAAAAAGTGCTTGAATAACGAGGAAAAAAAGAATGATGATTTAATTGGCTGTGTGTAGTATGTGTGTGAGCATGAAGGACAAACAGAAACATTACACAAATAGAACGGTCGACCAGAACTTATTCCATCGTTTGTACAATGGCTGCTATAGAAATGATAGACTATTTATAGATTGATTGAAAAAAATTACATGCCCAGAAAATTGACAGGGGTTGTAAACCTTGAGAAGATGAATAAAGGGATGGCAGGTTCTTTCAATTTCTTATCCTTCAGTTAGGAAGGAGTAAATAAGAAAAGTACCATTTGAATTTTTTTGTACTTGTATTTGTACTGAAAAATATTTTAGTGACTATGTGACTTAGGAGAGCATGAGAAGTGCAAGGGGAATATGACGGTGTTTATAGCATTAAATTTATGCTACTGCTTCAGAAGAATCTACTGACAAACCTAATTATAGATTAGCTGCACTACTGGCAATTCATAAAAAGAAACAACGCTGTACAAATGTCAAAATAGAATCTTGGCGTCCAATAAAAAAGTCACATCATTGGATCATTATGCATGGAGACACCAAGGTTTTAAATCAAAGGTTGGATAATTAATTCGCGCGCAAACTATCAAGTTAAAAGTACCAATTGGCCTTAGAAGAATTCAAAAGATGTAGACAATAATGTTATTAATGAATGTTAAAGGAAAAGATTTTATTTGTATACCTTAACTTAATGCCTTGTATAAAGGAACCATGACATTCTAGGATGCTTTGGTCAAGGATAAGTTATTTAAGATAGATGAATAAGTGAAAAGATCTGGAATAGAAGCTCTTTATAGTGCCTCGTCATATTAGAATAGTCCATTATACTAATATGGATTTTTCGGCAAAAAGTTTTTATCGCACTAATGTCCTACTATGAGCTTTTAATCCTTTATGTAAATTATCTTTAATTTAACTAAAATCTAAACCTATTCAGTGAAACAATTAAAAACTATTAAGCAACAATTTTTAACAAAAATGTCAAAATCATTGGAATTTAGTTCAGAGGATGAACGAATTAATTAAGTTAAAACAATTAAAATGTTATGCTTTATAACTATAAAATATATAGAATACTGGTTATTTTAGGATTATAACAAAGATATTGTTAAATATAATCATTAAAGTATATGTAAGATATTTGAAAACAATTTGTAAAAATAAAACAATGCCTTTGTCACAGTTTTATGATAGAATTTGAACAACGACTTACCAATGCCAGAATCTTGACCATCGTCTTCATAAATCTCTTCCTTTTCTTCCACAATAATCAGTCTGGAATCAAACTTGAAGGCGGTGTCTTCATTGTTGAACTGGTTGGCGGTTGATACTGCCACCCGCCGCTGGTTAAATGGAAACGGCGGTTCTGCGGTTGTTGGAGATGAATAAAACATTGTTTTGCTGTTATTCAAGTCTATTTTAAAATGATGTTGTTTTATTCCACAGCATATGTGGTGGTTTATAACCTAGAGCAACGGTTGTTGTCGATCAGGTGTTGTTGGAAGGTGTAACAGGTGGTTGCTTCCACGCACAGCACAACCTGCGCACGCACACACTCTCTATAAATGTGCGTGAGTGTGAATCAAGCATAAAAAACTGCGCGCCTTTTTTCACGCTTTTGTAAATATACTGTGAACAAATCCTCGAAATAATTTGGACACAAATAATTGAACGCGGTATACACGCGTGTTGATGTCTCTACAGTTTGGTGACCAAGATCCGACTGAATTTCAGAGTTTGTTGGGAGAATATAGGAATAGGATGGTCGGTGGATTTGAATTTTGATACAGGGGTTTAAAAGAGGGGGATGTGAAGGCAGTTGGGGAATTAGGAATTAAAAAGGGGAAAGGAAATGGTGTTATACAGATGAAATAGATTTTTTACAATACAGTTCAAAATACTAAACAGCTAATTTTTTTTTGTCAATTTATAGAATTTGTTTTCTAAAGTAAATTGTTTATTTTTGTAATGTTTTTATAACTAAAGATTAAAGTAAAAAAAGAGCTGAAAATTGTTTAATAATCCAGGATGGACAGGGCAAGGGTACTTATATTATTCTAAAATCCTTTTTTCTTTGTAATAATTATCTGCTACCAAATAACAAAACTCCACAAAGGAGATTTTAAAGTAACATTATTTAATCATCTGTTGTCATATTCCAAGATTCCTGTAAAAATCAAGAGAAATACAAAGCTTTCCTAATCCTTTGTTAGTTCAACTACTAAAGATTGTGTACGGTTTTAGTAAAACGTCGTTTTAAACAGATGACTTGGTAGCAAGCACTGTAAACTAAGGCAGTTGGGATTTTGTATATTAGAAAAAAAGGGGGTGGGAATAAGAAATGGTGCGAGGGGCTGGGGGTGCATAGGCAAGGACAGAATAAAGCTTGCACCTGCTCCCCCCCTTTCTACACCACCTGCCTTCTATAACCTTCCCAATCCCATTCTATCTCTGACAGCAACCCCCCTTTTTTGTAAATACTCGTCTTTTAAAATTGTACAAATGGCCAAATGGAAAAAGGACTTGTAGATTTTTCCTCCGAGTGAGGAAGTTGTTTGCGTGTGTGTGTTTGTCTGTGTGTGTGTGTGTTTGTCTGTGTGTGAAAAATCAGGGACAAATGAAATAAATATTGTTACCAAGCTCGGAAGAACAAAACTAAAATCTCCCAATCCTTCGTAATAAAGAGTAGCATTGATGTATGTCTGTCTTTATGTTAAATAAGATCTCGAGAACGGATGGTCCAATGGTTTAACCAGTTTCAGGGAATCTTGTCAGTGGTGTAGGAATTCAAGGAAGGTTAAAAGTTTTTTGTTATAAGATTTTTTACTTATTGTGTATTGTTTTACAGGGAAGTTTTTTAGTACAGGTAATGGGGTTGGTCCTATTGGTCTGAAACTTTATAGTCCTAGGCTTGCTCAAACATATTTATCAACGAAGGAAAAGTGTTTTACCAAGTTTTAAAAAACATACCATGAACATATTATTTTACATACGTAAATACATACATAACGATTTCTTTCTAACTCGTACCTAACTCCTATAGGAACCATCATGCAAAGTTTGAAATCGATATGACAATTCTAAGATGCCTTAAATAACAAAAAAGCTATCCGTTACGGACATACTGACCGACCCTATTTATAGAAAAGCTTCGCTTTTAAAAAGTATTAATAAATCGTGATTTAGAAAAAAGTTTTGACCACAATTAGATGTGGAATATATGTAAATCTTGATATAATATAGATTACACCAACCCAGGTAATATACAATTTACAAACTTGGTGGAAAGTTTTCATTTTGTTGATTGTATTGCATCTATAAGTACACTTGATAAGATTAAGCAGTAATTAATTATCTTGCACATCGAGAAAATATAATGGCATAAAATCCAACATATTTAAGCTAAAGGTTGTGCAAAAAGACGCGTAGGTCAATATTAAAGATATACTTTTAAAAAAAAAATTAGCACTTAAAATTATATGATATTTTTAACTTTAATTTTTGGAAGCATTTTATGGCAACTTTTTTGTTAATAGCCTAAATTTCACTGAAATTGTAATTGATTTTTGTAATTAATAATCAGACAAATAAATCTTTGATTGTGTGTGTCCTTTATACACAAATTGTATAAATATTTGAATTAATTTTTGTAGTCTGCTAAATCTTTATAGTGTGATAAAGAAACTGTTTTGTTTCATAGAAATCAGATAAATGGATGGATTGACTGGTCGGTGTCATTCCAATAAAAGGAAACACTTTTAGTTAGACTTTAGTGTTGTTATTATACCAATGTAGTCATAATTATATTTAAGATTGAGTTGGTCTCATTTTTAGTAAGAAAATTATGCCATAACCTTTTTGCTCTACGTCCAACCTCTGCGGGGTTACCCAGTAACCAATGTAACATAACCTAACCTGACGAAAAATAACTCTTTATATTTTCAAAACTCATTTTTATGAGGGAGAGGCTTTTTATTTTAAAAGTTATTTGTTTGGTTATATTTTTTTCACACATTAATGAAATTAAGTCAAAGAGGTTCTATTTAACTAGTTGACACATAGAATAACAAGTATGTTTGTATCATGTATGTCATAAATAAGGCGCGAGGAATCAATCAGCTCTAGTAATCTTTTATCAAAACAACTTTACAATGTGACATGTGAAAATAAGGCCGAAAGTCTGAATAACAAAATACAGATATCCTTATCATAACATGTATAAAGTTGCAGTTGGTTAGTTTTTATGAATTTATTTAAAAAAACGATGTCTGATGAATATGCTTTTGTGTTTCCAGCAAGATAATGGGAACGGCTTCATTGACCGATTTACAAGTTTCAGAGCAACTTTATGATGTGGTTCAGGACAGGTTTTATGCCAATACGCAGGAAGATATGACAATTTCCTAAAAGATACAACTCTCCCATTCAATAATTTTTTAGTTTTATTTTAAAATCTTAATTCCTCGTTACTCTATTGTATTGTATGCAAAATAAATAATTTATGGGTCATGTAAAGGAAACGAAGTTGCGGGTTACGTCGTATTTTCACAGTGGCTTTTGAAAGATTATTTTAGGTTAGGTAAATGTTAATGAGTGCCCCGTTGGTTTAGAAAATAGGCACCACAAGGTTAGAGTACCCCACAGGGGCTAGAAATAGGAGAAAAGCTACTGTGAAAATATGATAAAACCCTCAACTTTATTTCCTTTACATGATCCAAATTTATTGTTAGATAGATTATCTGCATATCTTGAATGTAAAGTAAGAGATCAATCAGATAAATAGAAATCAAAACACCTTTATTATGTGTGAAAAACAAGTCATGTGAAAATAAGGCTAGTTGACGGAATAAAATAACTATACAATGTGTTTTTATTTGAAGGAACAAAAGTATTGCTTTATTCAACCCCCTCACCATTGACAGAAGTTTATATTCAATATCTTATTTTCTTCTTTGACCATGACAAATTTAAGGGGGAGCTAAAAATGCGTAAGTTTTAAAACTGTGCAGCTTGTGTTAATAGTAGAAATAGTAGGAGACATGGGTTATGTCGATTAAATGGCATTAGAGAAAAATGGGTATTACTGACACAATTTCGGTGTTCTTGTAACATTGGCATCAAATTAGCCTGATATTTACATCAACACTATACTTATCATAAGGAAAAAGGATAAGAGCATGAATACTCACCCCCTTTTCAATAATACAATAATAGCCCAATCACAGCGATTCAGCATCTTTTATAATCTTACTGTATTCTACTAACTCAAAATTTTCGTACACCCCATGCACGCCACTACATTAAAATATTTCTTGGTCCAATATTACAATTTAATATTCTAAACAGACAGTTTTGCAATAAAAGCAATGCAGTAGAAAATATTCGAAAAATGCATAAGATTATGATAATTAAATAAACTGATTTATTAGTCTTTCTTAACATTTCCTTTGGTTTCAGAAAATCTAAATTGGGATAAATAAATGAACGAAAAAGTAATAGGTAACAATAAAGGGTTTTAATTATTCCAAAATAATATGTTTTTGCAAGCCATAAAGGCTCATACTAACCCATTTCTTAAAAAATTTAAAAAAAGCCCACAACCTCAATTAAAGGTTACTTTTTTCTAATTACCTTGTTTCGGCCCTAAAAAATGTTTTATTTTTCTTTGAAAAGCTTAACCAACTACACTTATTTATTAATTCTTCTATCCCATTATAAAACGCAACAACTGAATTTTTGTTAATCAGCTACCGCAAAAAGGGATGATTTAGATTATACTATTACCAAATATCCTTCATTAGCACATAATTGTAGCAACAGGTATTATCCATCAAAGTTGGATTGGATCATTTTTAACCCCCTTTTTTTTAAATACATAAAGGGTGCCAATGGTTATGAAGCTGAATGTTTTTTTTTTACAATTTAAAAAGCAAAGATTCTCTATAATGAAAAAATATGGATAAAAAAGGAGTTTAAAAGGACTTAACGCTAAAATGTTTATGTTTGTATCTATAGAGAATTGTAAACCTCCAAACGAAAAGTAACATCAATTATATTTTTGCGTTTCACTTAATGCCTGTCAAGAATGCAATAATGTTGACCAAATGTTGTAACAAAACCCTTTTTGTAGCTCCTAACATCCTCTTTGTCTAAATAAAAGATATTTTCTCATAATATTCCTTAATAATTGCTGCATTTTTCTCTATACTTGTGAACAATTTTACTAAAACAATGCAACTTTTAGAGCGCAGCTACTCAGCAACTAAGCTCCGTAGCTTGTATGTTCGTACAAGTGGACTAATTGAAATATAACTATTAGCTGCTTTGTAAGATTTCATTTAAAAATGTTTCTAACAGTCAGAGTAGTTTCGCCATCTAAAAGCAACAATTTATTTTTGTTAAAAAAAATAATGAATGCCTTTTTATTTTTATGCTTACAAGAGCAAGAATTTTTAAACAATCAATGCAATATTTTTCCAACTATGTTTAATCTATCTAAATTTGTAAATAGTTCCATGTTGTTAGGAGGTAGAACAATGTCTATTGTCAAATTTATGTAAGCAGGCATTTTAGCAGCTATTATTGCGATTACAAGTTTCTATGGGACACTCTTTTTGTAAATTATTTTGTATGCTTCATAAGAGTAATAGTTAAAGTAATAAATATAAATTACAAATTTTATTTTATTTTGTACAATGGACCTGGATTCTGACAAACAAATCTAACTAGTGTCGTGCAAAGTGTTTTGCCAGAGGGATGCGCCACATTTCGACAACCCCCTCCCCCCCCCCCCTCCTTCAACTAAATTCATGGGAGGTGTAATACAGACAACAAGAGTGGTGTTTTTGTAGAAGGATAGATACATAATAGAGGATGTAGATCCTTGTCATGGAGGCTGGAGATAGAGGGGCGTTGTGGACTTTATCCACCCCATATATTTTTACACATTGGTGGTGCAACCTACTTTAAATTTTCCCCCTTCATAATCACTTACTTATAGTTATATCCCAAAGCCTGTTTTACACTGACAAATGATTTTTTGTTCAATTTCAAGTAAAAGTTTGATGCCTTGAGTTTTTCATTCTGAGGATTTTGCATGTTGGGTCCGTTAACCATTCGTCTTACTTATCAAGTAAAATTAATTATTAAATTGCTGATTAACAACCAATGTAAGTAAAATAGTGTCCTTTTAGATTTTGACTAAATAGGCAACTAAAAACAAATCATCTTAGAGCTTGAAGCATGGATACATATTCAGAATTTTTTTTATGAATTAAGATAAAATCGAATATATAGAATTCATTGACGTTATAGCGTCTCTTATAAATAATCTAAATATGCCTTAGTTTACCCTCTATTGTAAATAGATATTTTTATGTAGTTTACAAGATGCTGTACGTATTGGTGCAAAAAATGGGGACAATTTTTAAATTGATTTGACGGGGCTGTTTATTTACGTCACAAGTGAGGGGAAAGAAAAGGGAAGGAGGAAAGAAACCCCCTAGAAAAGAGATGGGGGTATGACGTCACACGCCAAAACAATTTAAAATTTGTCCCCATTTTTTGCACCAATACGTACAGCATCAGTTTACAATTGTTTCTAAGTAACGAATTTTGAATTCTCAACTGACCTAACCCTTTATACAAATAGTTAAAGCTATTTATTATATATTTTTCTTTTCTGTTTTTCTAATTGTTTTTCATAATAATAATCCCTTCTACGTGTTTTCTTGTAAGTGCGCATTCACGCGTATTACAAAAATGCCATTTCCCTAAATAAGCATTTTCTTAAACAATGAAAATAATCTCTACAAGAAAAGTGTTTGTTTTTATGCATTCACTCTTAAAAATTGAAGTCTTAAAGAATACTTTCATATGTCTTACACAATAATTAATGCTAAGATTAAAAAAGAATAAAAAACTTATTACAGAAATCATAAACAGAACATAAATTATAGGAAAGAAAATTTCATTCAAAGCTATCTTTTTCAAACAGACGCGAAGTTATTTGGACATACGGCCTAAAAAACAAGTTGACTATAGAATAGCTTCACTTTTCAACATATCAAGGGTGAAGGTAGAAGGCCCTCCAAAAAATAAGAGGTTGATTACCCAGGTAAAAAAAATCGGCTATTTCATCCCCTTCATAAAAAAAATGCTTGTACGTGCTAGAATCTTTTTTCTCGTATTCATTCGAATCCGGTGGATAGGAACCGGATCTCATCCATACGGAAAAAACTATGTCTAGCATCGTATTATATCCAGCTTTCTCCGAATATAAAAAATGTACAATCATAAAATTAAAACAATTTTTTTAAAAAGCCCGAGCCTTCGGCACATCGGGGCTCAAAAACTGGTTTTAATCTTATAATTGTACATTCTATATCCGCGGAAAGCTGTTTATAATACGATGCGAGAAATAACTATTATCA
>LS055873.1:0-12629 GCA_900241095.1 Acartia tonsa | reverse complement strand
AAAAAGAATGAAAAAAATATAATTAACTTTTCCAGGACCTATGAAACATATTAGTTCAGCGGGTAGCGAGATCCTTCAGTACAGACAGACACAGATAAGGATGTTACCTGTTCACATTCTGTCTCCAACTCTATTTTGCACTCCTCTTTCACAACTAAAAACAAAATAATTTTTCAATAATGTTTTTTAAGCTTTTAAAGCAGAAATAAATTTTCTAGTTATACTATCGAGTACGCCCCTAAAGGACCAACCCAATTTTAATTTTTGGGGGGATGGATAGAGAGTGTAATTTTTTCAATGGGCGATTTCTTTTAAGATGAAGGTGGTACCCTACCCAAAAGTAGTTATAAAATTTCCAGGGACTTGTGAAAAGCTACATTGTAAAGGAGAATCAGCGGTTAGCGAGGTGATAAAATATTCCAAAACTTTCCAATCAGTAGTAGGATTCTAACATTCCTAATTTACTGTGTCATCTGTCTATTAAAGTCGGGAACCTGCTATAGTAGCACTAGGAACTATTTTTGACATCTTTAGTAATGATGATATGTTGAGTCGAGATTAAAACTTTTCACCTCCCCGACGACGAGCGGGTTTTTATCTAATAAAACCCTTGGTTTGTAATTGCAATGAGTATTTAGTCCATAACATTGAAGCATCTCATTAAACTAAACCTTTTATTGGAGTAAATTGATCTTTGATCTTTTCATTTTTTGGGCCAAGCCATTTTACATACATTTAAAGCTTTTTCTCTTAAATTATTTAATTAAAAGCAATGTGATATAACATCAGTACAAAACAAGAATGAAACAAATTGAAGCAAAATATTAGTGACGTTCTTGAAGGGATTCTTCCAAATAAATACAGAGATCTATCTTTAAAAGGTGCCGGGAAATCACGCTTTTAATAAATTCTCCTATAAAATTCAGCTTTCTCCCTTTTATAGCGGACGAGGAAAGCATGTATCATCCATAGACAGAAAAACAGACGGTCAAAGTGTGGTGTAGATTCGCTACTGCAAAAAAACTTACATAATGCCCTATTAAAAATGCAAGCAATTTACCAAATTATTCACTGTTTATTGTTTAATTTTGTGCATATTAATTTATTAACACAATAACAAAAGTCTGTAAGTACATTGAATATTATAAACTATGGATAAATTTCCAAAAGCAAAGTTTTCCTACGTTAAGGGCGGTACGCCAATCCACACGACCGTAACTGTTAGCTGTTGTTGTTAATTTTGGCATGTTAGAATGGTCCTATCTATTCTAAACAATAAGCAACAACAAAGCAAATATATAGTCATTACAAGAAAGTCTCTACGTCTATTTTAAGCATATTTTCACATCAAATCTTATATAATATAGAAATTAGTGTATTGATTCCCTTGATAAAGAGGTACAATGTTATCCTAAGCAAAAAATCTTTGATAGAAACCAATAATATATTAATACTGTATTCAACTTAATAATATCCATTATTGACCATAAAAATATAAAAATGCGCCTTTAGACATTATTATGTATTTTTCAATGTAATCAGTTTTTGTTTGTATGAAATAAAATAATTTATTATCCTTGCAATTTAGATTAATTAGTCTGCACGAAAATTGCATGAAATTTGTAATAAACAAGGATGACAGCATCCCTAAGAAGCGAAGCACAAAAATCATGGATGGGAATACGGACATGGAGATTTTAAGAGTATTTGTTAAAATCAAGAATCACGAAAACTTTTATCACATCAAAAAACCTTTTTGAAATAATTTTTACATTTTCTAATATTTATATTTTGTAGCATGGCCGACAGACCAACGGACAAAGTAAATTACATACTGGATGCTCATTGGTATGGGGATTTTCTATACAAAGATATCAGCTGTCTATCATGAATGACAGCTGAGAAAATCACATTTCCCCCAAAGCGTTACGTACTGACGGACAGACAACGTGGATTATAGAGTAGCTTCGCTACTAACAATAGCAAAAACATAAGACTTGTTATTTGTAAGCTTTGCATGGAGCCTAGAGGTTATGCTCTATGGAAGTTACTAAAAATATTGGAGATATAAAAATATTAACTTAAATATGTAACTAAATCTAAATATTCCATTCGTAAACAAAAAGACATTTGTAATCTCTGCGAGCGCTACATGTAATGCATTAGAGACAGTGTTAGAGTTCTTAAGCTGTATAGAACAAGTTTAGGTATCAATATTATATGGTTCACATTTTCCACTCTACATATATATTCACTTTCCCTCAAAGCGGAAAGGATAAAAGAGGCTAAAAGACTGCATAAAAACATTTCAATCGCCATGGATGTTTCATATTTAACTACGCTCCTCACTGATGGGAACGTTGATAAATAAATTTCGCCGCCTATCTTAAGTATAAACCAAGAAAAACAAGTATCCCAGACAGATGTACAGACAAAGTAAGTTATAGAGTAGCTTCGCTACTAATAAATCTTTAATTTCTATATCAAACTTTACTTCATATTTCTAGAAATGAATTCACCCCAATTGAAAAAGCTGCTAAAAAGGTTCCTAACAGCAGTCCGACCGCCATGGATGTTTTATACTAAAATTTGCTTCATAATGATAGGAATTTTGACAAAAAATTTCAGCCGTCTATCGTAAGTAGGAACCAAGAAAATTACGTTACACAGGGAGACGTACAGACAAATTATAGAGTAGCTGCGCTACTAATAAACTTACCAGGTTCACATTTTTCTTTAATTTCTATATCACACTTTACTTCTGTTTCCACTTCACATTTCTCCTCCTGGTCAACCCAATACATATTTCACATTTAAATTTGGTTATTCAATTGTTTAAGAGATATTAAGTAGCACGATAGCTTACTTTTCTAAAACAAAAGTCGGCAATTTCCCTCAAATTCCCTATCAAAGACAAGAAGAACTCACACTTATCTTAAATAGGGGATGGGATGAGTAGTTTTTTATATCGTGTTTCCTCGGGAAAGTGTTATATTGGGTTTAGATCCTGCAGGGTTAGGGCCCTCCTGCTGGGGTTAGTCAGAAAAAAACTAAATCTGGTCCTTATTTTCAATTTCTTTCATACATAGGGGAGGAAGATGTTGTGCTCGCTAGGCTTCTTGAGGGAAAGAACCAAAATTACTTTCCTAAGGAATACGACAAAGGACGAAAGAAATTGATTTACACCTTTAAGATTACAAACAAAATTACCCTGCTGTAGATGAATTTATTGATTGAAAAGTTTGGACATTACCACTTTGGAACCAACCAATCAAAATCAATATTAGTACCCAAAGTTTCTAAGACAACGAAAAAGATGGCGTAGTTTTTAAAAATTGGGTACCAGTGTAATTTACAGTCCATTGTCTACTCCTTCCTTACTTTGCTATGGACTCTTTCTAACATAGCAACAAACAAAATAAAATTGAAAAATTCATGAAAAGATAAGCGGTAATTTTAATTACCAACTAAAAAAATTGAAAATAAAAAAGGAAAAACCAGCAAATTGAAATTGGAAATCCCAAGTCTGTTGCTTCTGTTCAAGAAGGTTGCGGGTTCGAGTCTAGAATATTTAGTCTCTATAAGATCTCAATAATTCAATTAAAATTTTAAAAAGTTGGGGAGGGGGGGGGATTTCTTATATATTTCTATATCTTCGGGTTGCCTAGGAACGCCCAAATACATTTTTAATAACTTGTAAACATATTTTTTCCTTTCCTGCATCTACACATATACCTTGTTATTGCTGCGCTATCTACAGATCAAATGCTCCTTGATAAAAGCTAAGCTTTTTTATAATTATGGTTTTTACGTCCTTTATGTAATTTAGGCATATCCTCCTATCGATTTTAAACGTTATATGATGATTCCTGCTACAGTTATTTAACGCATAGCAAGCCTATAGTAATTACCAGAAAGTCCGTAAGTCCATTTAAAACATGCTGCTTTTAACTTTTTAATCAATATTTTTTTGTTTATGATATAATTATCCCTAGTCATCTGATTTTGGAACAATGATTTCTAGGATAACAAGGTACAGTATTATAATATTCTACTTTGTAAGTTCTGACTCTCTACAAGTTTTGAAATTCCTTTTTTTCAGTCGTCTGTTTTTAGAGCTTAACTTTTATGGATGTTGACATCCTTGCTTTTTTTGTTATGAATTTGTGAAATATATTTCCTCAAATGTTTTGCATCTAGTTTCATAATCTGTTTTACACTCTACTTTATCTCTGAAACAAAATGCATAATTAGTTATTTATCTCATAGTATCATTGACAGCTTTTTGCGGATATTTAAATGGAAAATTATAAAATTAAAACCAGTTTTGTTAGCCCTGGGGGGAGAAAAATGACAAATTTTTCAACAAAACAGTCAGAAAATGAAAAGATTGGTTGTTTCACTCAAAGTGCCTCCTAGTAAGAATAGGCTGAGTTATATTGGGTGCAAGTTAGCCCCGCAGGGTTTAGAAATAAAAAATTCTCAATTTATTTTTTAAAAAAGGGGAGATTTTATATTCTCGATAGCTTCTTTGAGGGAAAGCACAAAAAGGTAGAGCACGTATTGATTATGCACCTTTACATATACATAATAGAATGGATATCATCGGAAACAAGGGACGAACCCAAAACTGTCCCACTTTGAGAAAGATGATTCCAGTGACGTCATATACGTTTAGGGAAAAAAAGGAATGGGGGAAGAAAATCTCTTCAAAAGAGATGGGAGAAAAGGGAAGAGATTTTCTTCCCCCCTTCCCTAAACGTATATGATGTCACTGGAATCGTCTTTCTCAAAGTGGGACAGTTTGGGGTTCGTCAAACAAGGACGATTTCAACCAACAGTAGAAAACTTGGATATGGTGCAGTTCACTGCTTTCCCTGTGCATCATTAGATCTTGGCTGTTCTGGATGATAAATAGGCCTTCTCATGTCACTTAAAACTGTGTACGGGCATGACATGTACTTTCAGCCGTTTGGCAGCCAGCAGCCTTTAAAGTTCATAGATTTTTTAGAAATAATCGTTACAAAGAACATTTTACCGTGAACTGAACTAGATCCGGAAACTTTCTGGCTTACCTGACTGTACAATATGGCTCATAGGATATGTCACATTTGGGTTTACACTCTTTACTGAAAATAAAAATATATCTATAATAAAAAGTAGAACGTTTCTTTATATTTTTTTATCTAGTAAAAAAATGACAGGGATAGGGGTGTTCCACTCTTAAGAAAATATCTTTAAAACACCGCAGGCTTGGGGCGAAGCTGCTAGTTTGAATTATAGTTACTACTTTAAGACAATATTTAATAACAAAAACTAAAACAAATATTAAATTATTAATAAATTTGATATAGATAGGATGTCTATGTATATGATGGTTGCATAGAATCTCAGTAACGGCTGAGTAGAAAAATATGTTATTTCTAAGTAAGGTTTTTAATTGTTGACAGGGATTGGGGGAACATTGGACTGTAAATTACTCTGATACCCAAAGTTTTGTAAACATGATTTCATATTCGTTGGCTTCAAAATTTGGGTACTTTTACAGAATTTTAATTGGAATTAATAAACTACAAGTGGCAAATACTTCGACATAATTATTATTGGGAATGTACATCAATTAATCGTCCATTGTCTTATCTCTAAAATCCCTTATCACTAACTTATGATTAAATCATCTTTACAAGCCTTACTTATGCTAATTAAATTTTTATGCTTTGTTTAATTTTCAAAATATTTCACATATTCTTTATGTATGAAATAATTTATGAATTTATGATTTTTTGTTTGTTTTTGAATTAATGTTCTTCTTGTGGTGTATTTTTAATGATTAATTCACACACAAAATATACATAAAACAAGGATGACAACATCCATAAGTATCGAAGCACAAAAAAATCATAAACAAAAATTGTATAATATATATATTTATGTTTTTTGTAGCCTGACCAACAGACTGACATAATAAGTAAATAAATATTATACTGAATGATCATTGGTATAGAAAATCTTCACTGAAAATAAGCTGCTTATCATGAATAACAGCTAAGAAATTCAAGTTTCCCCGTTTTTATCAGACAGACGGACATTTCTAATAAAAAAGGCGTATTTATATACATATATGCACTAAAAAGGCATGCTTTCTATCCTATTAACTAGGTTAGTTTGTCTGAAGCTTAGGCATCTTATATCTATTTATTGAGTTTTCCTTTTTAGCGAAATTTTAACGTATATTGGGTTGTTTGAAGCTATTATTTTTATGACTCTTCGAATCCCTTTGAACAAAAGAACGCCTAGATGCCAGAGACGAGCCTTTAGTTTAAATAAAGAAGAAGAAATACTTTGCATATAATCTTTCTTTTTATCCCCAACCCTACATAAAGTGTTGGGATTTATTAGGAAAATATCTTTATCACTCTTTTGTTACTGTACCTGGTTGGTTGCAATCCCTCAGAAATATTTAGGCATAGTCCTTTTCATGGCAACGCACCATAAGGGGCCAATCATCGTATTTTCACAGTAGGTCTTCTCCTATTTCTAGCCCCTGCGGGGGGATCTAACCCTGCGGGACCAATAACCTAACCCTGTTTGGCAATCACCTCACCCAATATAACCTAAAATAACCTATAAAAAGCCATTTTAAAAATACGACGAATCGCCCCTTAATAGATTTCATTGTTCAAATTATGTGTCAAAAATCCACTAAATTCTGGGAGGGTGGGGAAATAGGACTGTCAATTATGTACACTGGTCCCCAAAGTTTTATAATTACGTCTCCTTATTCTTTTGTTCAAAAACATTGGGGACTTTTACTTAATTTTGATTTGTTGGTTTATTAAACTAAATTTTCAAACGTTTAAACCACCATTAATTGTAATCTATAGAAGGGTCAATTTTACATTCATTGTCTCATCCCTTAAGATCCCTGGGTATAACAATCAGAGCATTACAATGAGCTTCGTCTATCATGCGCTTTGCTAGATTAGCATATTTTGATATATATCTTAGTACTACGTTCCAGTTTGTAATTTGGTGTAATATAACTTAATCACATACACAAAATTATGAAATTCGTTGATTTCATTTCTCTAAAAGTGTATCTGATAAGAATGTAAACATAATTCTTTACTATAATTGTCTTCTTTTGACATGCTTTTCTTTCAAAAAAAACTTTTTATAAAAATAACTTTATATGTCATGTCTGTCTATAGTCAAATAAAAAAAACTATTTCATTTAAATTTGTTGGAACTGAAAAAAAACTTATTTATTGTTTTTGTAAATTTAATTTTAAAAATTGAGACACCTTGCGGCCAACAGTTAAACTATTGACTTAAAGTTTTATTAGTCAAACATTATTTTGATGAAAAAAGCGAAGTAAGAGCATCTTTACAAAATAAATTGTAAATTTATAATTCGCAAAAATAACTTAAGAATCAATGTAAGATAGTTTCTAAAAATAAAATTTCTTATCCCTTAAAGTCCCTGTCCAAATATACTCTTATTAGAATAAACTGATTAATTTACTTTGGCTTCGAACCCCCCCACCTCGATTTTTGTTAAAAGGGGTGTCAATATTTTTAATGAAGGATACGTTGATATACATCACCAATATTTAGTCATAGACAAAATAACACCTCCTGTATAATGAAACTTAAATTGGTCGAAAAATTTGGACACTGATAGGTTAGAACTGACAAATCAAACTTCAAAAGTAATAATAAGGTATTGTCAATGAAAAAGATTACATGTTAAGGTACAAGTGTATTTAGAAGTCATGTGTCCCCACCCTATTTGGTGTATAAATCCAACTGAATTTACAACTAAAAATTGGGTATACAATTTAACCCTTATAAAAACATGGAAATGAAGATATCAAGTACTTCAATGTATCAGGAATTGCTTAACCAGACTTAATTTCATATTGATTATTTAGTTTTCCTAATTATACTTGTTTCTTTTGATTTTACAGTATTTTATCCAAATTTATATTTTAGGTCAAGAATTGCATATCAACACATAAATTCCTTATTTTGTTTTATTTAAAGATAAAATTTGTTGTATTTGTGAATTTTACTAAAGAAAATTAGAGACATCTAGACGCTAAATAATAAACTATTGTATTTAAATTTATTAGTGATAAGAGGCCGTTTACCCTCAAAGTGCATTGATAAGCACACATAATCAAAAATAACTGGGGTCGGTAGTTTTCCGTTATTCTTCTTTTTCTAATGGTGAGGTTAGGTTAAAGGCACAGAAAAAACTATTTATAAAAGAAATTAAAGATAATAAGGGGGAAGGGGGTTTCGTTACACGAATGCAATTTGTGGGAATGCACCGATAATTTCAACATTATTGAAATGAATCATTGTTATTTGTTTATTCTATGCAAATAAAAATGATTATTAATTTATTAGCATATTTTTTTAGCCTAGAGTCTAGGTGTCTAGAATTCAAGGAGGGGATGAAAAGTTTGAAAACAATGTGGCCTAAACCCATCTCGGGATCTATGTAAGAATTCTTTAAAATGGTGAAAGCAATCGCTTTAGAGGTTAGGGAGAACTTGATGGACACCTTACCAAGAAAAATCTTACCTCATAGAAATAGTACAGGCTGTGACCTAATTATTAGAAGGGATATGTATTTAAAGGGATAGAAAGGGGGCAGAAAAATAGCCTAAAACTATCCAAATACCTTACTAAATATTTTATTAAAATTATAATATTCTTAACCTGTCAAGGGACTTTTTCTATCTATTCAAAAACAGAGCTCCTAGAGGCTTTAAGTGCAGCCGTTAGTAATTTGAATAAGAATAACATCTGCTGTGACTATTCAAATTCAAGAACACAGAATAATATTTTGAAAAAAATTTAAATTCTAAACAGAAAAAAAAATTGAATCTGGGATTCAGGGATAAGAAATCTTACACATTATCTGGGATCTAAAAGGGATACAACAATGGATGATAAATTGTTGAACATCTCCGATGATGATAAACAAAATCACCCTTTCCTTAGAATAAAACTTTTGGTTGAAACGTTTAAACATTGAACTTAAGAACTAACCAATATAAATATTATAAGATAACCTAAAGCTTCAAAGCCAACCAATCAGAAAACTCAATTACAAAACTATGAACACGTGTGTAATTTACAGTCCAATGTCCTTTTCCTCCCTGCACATGATGAAAACAAACCCTTCTCTGGTAGATGTACTTTTATAGAGAAAATGTTGGTTGATATTACATCGTCCTTATACAAAAGTAATAGGATCTGTGTGTGTCTGTCTGAAAAACTGTTTTAGTCGCCGTTTTAGGCATATATTTTTTTTAGTATAAAAGTCTAATTCCGTGATTTATATTCTGTGATATAATTAAGGAACTAACCAAAACTAAGATAGTGTGTTTTTTTTCTGGGTGTGCATTCAATTCCGCACGTTTATCACATTATAAAACAGCATATTATAACAACAGCACAAATGTTCCTCTCCTGTAGCTACACTAACACCACTCAAATTACTTTTACTACTATTTGCTTCGCCCCTAGCATAGCTACAGCAGGATGGGGAAGGAAACTAACCTATAACCAACCCAAGAAAGTTATAAATCTTCCATGAAAATTGTAACTAATTAGGTCATACATATTTCATTACCTTTAGGTTATAAAAAATTCCAGGGACCTGTAACGGATACTAAAATGGGGAACTCAATCGATTCAGTTGTTATTGAAATATTAAGCTTCAGTTTAAAAAAAACTTACTATTGTATATTACATGATTGTGCCATTTTGCGATTTTGAAATAATCGGTGGTTTTGAGTATATACGGAAGTTAAAGAACACCATTTTTCTTGCATATTACAAATTATGACTGGTCATTCATTATGCTATTGTAGGGCAAATTAAACAGTTACAATACTTCACATTTTTATATTTCTCATATTTTAATTTCATAAAAAAATGGACAATTATGTTCATTTGACACATTAAAGCTTTAGATTCTAAAAATAAATGATTATTTTACCAGGGATCTAAATGGATAAGACAATGGCCGATAAATTGATGTACATCCCCAATTATGATTAAACCTTTTGTAGACAAAAATTAGTGGTTAAAACGTTTGAAAAAATCATTCAAAATTTTCTAAGGTTGTTAAGACAACGAATAAGAAAACGTTATTATAAAACTTTGGGGACTAGTGTACTAAAAAGCACGTTGTCCCCCTTTTCTTTACTGAACTTGGGTACTAGTACCCAAAATTATATAATCGGGGTCTTTCATTCATGTGCTTAAAAACTTTAGTTACTAGCTTTGGTCATGTACATAAATTTATGGTCCAATGTCTTATCCTCTAAGATCCCTGATAAATGGACAAATTTGACAGACTTGTTTTTTCCAAATGTCTGGTTATATGTCTGTCTGTCTTTTCTTAGCTGCTATTTAAGATATTTTGGGAATAGTCCCTTTCGTTGTATTTTTAAAATGGCTTTTTATAGGTTATTTTAACTTAGGTTAGGATATAGTAGGTTAGATGATTGCCCCACAGGGTTAGGTAATTGGCCCTGCAGGGTTAGAGCCCCCCACAGGGGCTAAAAATATGAGAAGAGCTACTGTAAAAAATACGAAGAATCGCCCCATAAGGTGCGATGTTACAAAAGGGACTCTACCCGATATTTTAAGCTGAATTCTTTAAAAGAATTTCTATGCCATGATCATCTGATATATATTTAATTGGTCTGTTTTAATGCTCTGACTGATTTTATTTAATATCTGGATGAAAGTTTGACTTCTTCAGCTGTTATTATAGATATACAGCTGAATTATTTTTGTGAAGATTCTCCCAAAAACTTCGTATGCACGTGCATAATGGAAGACATAATTTTAAAAATGCACATCCTTCCAAATGAAACAGTTTAAAATGCACTTTCTGGCCACTAGGAATAACAGACAGCGCTATAATGCAACAATACTCGATATATAATTACTTGGATGTTGCACCATATTTTCGCCTACTCTAAACTCAGCTGGCTAATATAACAATTCACCTATCTAAACCAATACTCTCAACTCCTACTGAAGGAATCAATAAATGGTGACTAAATTGACGACAAAATTATCCACATATGTATTATATCTATTGTAACAACAAAAATTATAATTTTTATCAACAAATATTATACAATTTAAAAAGAAGAAAAATGCTTTGATTCTGCATAATATAAGAGTTTATCAACCTAGACTAATCATTAATATTTTTAATTTGAAACTTTCTCTTGTTTTTTTCAAGGTAAGAAATTTAATGCTAAATAATTTTTAATGTAAATAGAAAATCAAAAATGCCGTTTTAAAAGGATTTTTGATAACGGTTTCTTACAATGTTTTTTAACTTTTAAATATCGACCAACCCCAGCAGTATTTTTACTCCTATCGTAGCTATAGGTCTAAAAACTGTTGTGTAGTTTCCCTTTTTCTGAAACCTAAAGCGGTCATTTTTTCCTCCTTACCGCATTTATTTAGCAACCTTCTTAGATCCTTGTATATTTTTTTCGGTTGTAGTTTATGGCAGCCGATGGCCGTAGCCTGTGTAGATCGGCGGGAAAAATGTCAGTGGATATTTACAAATGTAATTTTTTTAAAGGTTACAAGTTTCATTTGGCCCACATGCAGGTGGTCTATGCTTGTTTAAGTATATTGTCAGGCCAAATGAAGTATGTAACTAAACTGTTATAAAGTTGCATCCAAAGTTTTAACAAGTTTTTACTTAAAAATCTTGCAGAGAAAGAAATATTGTGTATAAAAAGATTCTCAACTGAAGTTGTACTTTGCTGTTTCATCCTTTTTTATAATTTGAAGATTACCCAGGTGGAGAGAAGACATTTGATTGTAAATTACACTGGTTTCCAAAGTTTTGCCCAGTACTTCCCTCAGGTCCACTCTAAAATTACTGTACCAATATTTTTTTATTTATGTATCAGCAGTCAACTTTCTATAATCGTACTAAATCAATTTTTAATTATAAAGACCTTAAGTTTAATACTTTTGATTTTTTGTGTCGCAGTATGTCCCCTTTGGATTATATCATCCCAGTTTCCTTGATTATGACATATGTATTTTTTTTCGTGCATGTTTATTATATATTTATATTTTTTAATAATATTACTTGTGCATTTTGTCATCAAAATTGCATGGATTCAAGGGATGTAGCATACAAAATTAAGTGCTTTGGTACTCAAAATTAATCATAAAAGAAGAAATACCAGCAATTTTATTACAAATATAGGCGGGTACTGTTTAATTTTCTATTATAATATTATTTTATTTGCTATTTTTCTAGAACAATAAAAAATTCAGAATTAATTTTTATGGAGGAAGTTTTGTTTTTCCTACAGAAAAAAGCATAAATCCAGCTAGAAAACAATGTTAAGAAATATTAATTATGTAGTGCTATTCATCGCTGATTTGGCTATGTATTTTATCTATAAAGAAGGTGTATCAACTTTTTTGCTTTTTATTTAAGATAGCTAGCCGGTTCTTTCAGTAAGTAGTAGATGTAAAATTTTTCATAGAATTCAGATATGCAATCGGTTTTTTTGTAGACCTCTTATTTTTTAAGTAATTTAAGTTTAAAAAAAAAT
>LS055872.1:0-13676 GCA_900241095.1 Acartia tonsa | reverse complement strand
AAAAAAGATCTTTGATAAAAGCTGGGAAAATTATTTAAGAGCATTACCGATAGACCGACAGACAATATTATTCTTAGAGTAGAGGTGCATTGGTCAGCAAACATAAAATAAGTCTTTTGTCTAAACCCTGAAAGATCGGGCCCTCTACAAATTCTTAACTGATCGGATTTTATACCTTAATAATTGCATTAGCCTTCTACCTTTCCAGTACGGATATTTAATATTCTCAAGAGCATTACAGACCAGCGAACAACGTGAGCTGTAGGCTAGTAATGTTATATGCAAAACGTCTATATAAATAAGTCTTAGGATTTACTTACAGTATCAAAGTTCAGATTCTCAAATAATAAATGATTTGTTAATATTCATTTGTTCAGTTTTACTTTTATGTATGTTGTCATCTGTGGTATATGTGCAACTACAGTTTATAAGAAAGTAAGGGGAAAGTCCGACTACAAAAATAGAACTTCACACAGAATTTCCCAAAAGTGTTTAAACATGCATTGTTTCGCTGCGATTGAGGTTTACGAGATCTTTTAAGCAATCTCACAAACAATCCAGTACTTGCTGTCTAATAAGAGTATCGGGATAAATTGTTTTTAAACGAATGCAAACATTATTTTTAAACGGATGTTGCGTGCACTCTGGGAGGTACCTCTGGGGTAAAATGTCGTCGTCTCTGATTTTGGAGTAAGGATTAAGAGACTTAGGATTTTTTCATTTAGTGCATGACACAAAGACTCAAAGGACGCTCATGCGGCTATACATGCATATCTTTACCCATATGATGCAAGCATAAGGTCTCCATGGGGTACAGGAATATGAGCTAGATCTTTATCACATTCAGTTACAGCTTCCTAAAAATTTTAACTTTTTATTTATTAAAAGCCCATTTCACAAAAGGCAAAGGTCGACCTCTAGAAGCTTTAGGTTGACCGATTTTATAAAGGTATTTGTGGCTTCTACTTGTTTAGGTTGACCTATATAAAAAATCAGTCGACCTTTAAACATTATTTGTGAACTGGGCAAAAATCCATGTTTACTTTAAGTGTTTTTTTCCTATTGGTTTTCATTGAATCAAGAAATGTGTAAATTCCAATTATACATAAAATTAACAGGAAATGCACACCAGTCAGAAACATTCTAGCAGTTTTAGGGCTAGTTGCATTTAAAGTTTTTTAGTCAGAATAATTCTTGGATTTTTCCAAAATCATATGCTATTGAAAAACAAGAGGCATAATGTTGAAAACTGCTAAATATTTTTTTATCCAAAACTCCCATTAAAGAAAATAGGGTTCTGTTTATTAATTTCTGTGATTGGTGAGTGAATTAAATTAAGCAATACTTTTGTTCCACTAAAAAAAGCACTGTAATATGCCTTTGATAAAATAAATAACAGTCAACTTGATATTTTGAGATATTTAGTGGATATATATATTTTACTCAGTATACCAACTTACATCAAAAGTCATCTCTGTGTTAATTAGTTTGAGACAATGATGTTCTATACCCACAACTGCAGGATCATCTGGACAAACTGTTTTAGAATCTGGTAAAACTGGTTGGTTATGCTGGTCCCTCCAATAATTCCTAAATAATGAAATAACAAATAATATATTCAGAATCAAAGAATAGAAAAGATATAATTCTAGTCCAATTGCTCTTACCAATGAACATGAGCATGATTACATTTCAGGTTGTTTGTAACAGTTCTGTGGCAAACAACATTTGGATGTCCTTCTACTACTTTTATCTGAATTATAATTAGGGTATATGATAATCATTATTCATTTGTGATTACATAATAAACACTATGAAACCTACCTTGTTTGGTGTTTTTTCATAGAGCTGAATTATTTTGTATAGTCTCTCGAGGCCAAAAATACAGGATGAATCAGCTAAATCATCAGATAAAGATATTAATAAAAATCAAAGAATTTTTCTAAAAGTATAATGTGATACTTTTATGTGCTTAGCCTAATTACTAACCTCTACATCCAATCCAATGCACAGCAAAAGTATCCCCAACTGGAACAAGCGGTGTATAGCTTTTTCCTACAGAGTCAAGGACCCATTCCTTAAAAAAATTATGTTATGCTTTATATAAAACTAGCGACTACCCCCCTAGGGAAATGTAAAATTGTCTCGTTTAATCTATTTTAAAATCAGCTATTTACCAAATTCTATGGGAAGGGCGGTGGTACCCTACCCCAAAATAGTTATAAACCTTCCCAGGACCTATGAGAAGCTACAATGTTAAGGAGAACCCAATCGGGTTAGCAAGATATTTTGTTACAAACAAACAAACAACAGACAGAGATACATCATTCTACTTTGTATTATAAATATAATTTTTTAAAAACTTTGAATTTCAATATTAATTAAACTTAGTAAACTGCATTTACCTTGGCAATTGTGGGATCAAAAGATATATCTACAGATCCTACAGATGGAGCTGATCCTGTGTGAGCTACAGTTCCAATCAAATTGTTTTCAAAGTAAATCTATGAATATAAAATTTTAGCGTGACATTATATCATGATGTTTACTAGAACTAATTACAAATCTAATACCTTAAAATCAGCCAAGGAGCATTTAATATGAAGATGAACAATTCTAGATTTTGTATCAAGAATAGCATCAGCATAATTTGATTTTGTTCCATCAATATTGAACTTAAGATTATTACCACTACCAGGATATTCAAATGATATTTCAATTAAGTTAGATCCATCTTTGTCCTTGATTACAACTTTTAGACCTTATTAAAATAATAAAATATTTAACTACTTAAAATCTATATTCTTTTAATTTTAAAAATTACAAGTTGTGTTTACCCTCTGTTGCAGTAGCTGGAAGATTTTGGAGAATTGAGCCTAACAATCAATGTTAATTATTATACAAATTGTAATTGTTAAAAAACAATCTATTAGTTATGTTTCATACCTGATAAATGAACTCCCCCATTTTGACAAATATCATTTAAAGCAGTTGTAGTTGTTGCAGTGTTTAGTATAGTTTCTAGAAAATTTACAAATTAAGATTTGAATTCTAATTTGATTTATATATAAGATTTAAGAAAAATTAAAAATACTTGTTGTCAAAGGCAGGGCATGCACATTTTTCTTATCTACAAGATCTGATAGCAGAGCACCATACATTTCAATTCTGATATCTGTTTCAACAGGTCCATAAATTGTTAACTCCAACCTTTAATTTTACTGGTATAATAATAAATCTTAGGAATTTTCTAAATTTTTATTAACATAGAACTGATATGAAATTGCAATAGCTGTTCATATCACTATTATCATATTTGCAAACTTTATAAAATACCTGTGAGTTACATATGGAGTTTTAGTTCTATGTTTTACTGTAATTGTGTCATCATTACTTGTGTCATGGTCTATAGTTTTCCAATCTACCCAATAACTAGATCTGTGGTCTGGATTTGATGGTGAGAAAGCAGGAATATGATACAGAATTCCCCAAACTGGCTTTGACTATGATTAATACAATTTGGATTAATTTCACGGTGTAAAGTAATCAACAATACTAAAGTTACAATAGGCTACCTTACTGTAAACAAACTGAAATCCTTCCAGTACAACTGCCTGATCAAGTTGAAATTTCAATGTAATAGTTTCATCATTTCCCCTAGTTAAAAACAAAATAATAGACCATTTAAGATTATTAAATTAAATCATAATAGATTAATTTTGATATTAACTTACTTTGTTCTTCTTATTCTGAATGGTACACCTTGATGACCTAATTTAATTAATTATTATAATTAAATAAAATTTTGTTAAAGTCAACACAAAATTTTTTTTATTGTGTAATAGTTTGGTTTACCTGGAATTATATTTTCATCATTGACATAATATTCCAAGTTTGATTTACGGTCAAACTTGTATTTAATCACACCAGAGGAAAGTAAAGGTTTTCCAATACCTTCTCCTGATACTAGAAAAAGTTAAATTAAATATGCAAATTTTGTTACATTATTTATGAAATAAAAATATACCTATTGGCTTTTCACATATTACTTTTCCAGTTGTAATTGGTCCAAAGGCCAATGCACCATTTTCAAGAACATATCCATTACCATTATTCTAATTAATTTATATTTATGTGGTTTTCACAAAATATGAAAGAAATATATTAGTCTTATCACAATTAAAAATATTCTATACTTACCACATTAGCAACTTGATTCCAACCAATAGGATTTGGAGATGGACTTTCATCCCTTACAAAAGGAATTGAGTCTGAAGTAAATAAAAGTTAAGTTGAAATTGTTAGCATTAAACAAAAAGCAAGTTGTATGAGTATTTAATATAAAAAATTCATTTGATTGTAAAAATCTTTCTAATCAAATATCTACATTTTATAAAATAAATGATTTATATTCTTACAATAGAAGGGACTATAGCCAGGTATAGCTTCTTCATCTATGAAGTAAACACCCTGATTATTTATGTTGGAAATACCAAGGATGTACTTTGCAGCAGTATCACTGAAAAAACATTTGATAACAATAATTAAGACCTTTTATTCTTTTATTATTTTCTAGATGGTTTTTTCAGAAGCTGTAGATTTACTAATTTGCACAGCTTTGACTAACAAATCTGCAGATGCAGGGCTGCTTTGAGAAAGCTTAGCAGCTTGGAGAAAGGATCAGCTTCGCTAAGCCGCTGTCACCATTACCTAAGCCATGTTCAACCATTATCAGCTGCCACACTTAGCCGCAGCTCCTATATTTGAATTTAGACATGTAGATTCGTGGAGGTATGGCTAATAAAGCTTTTGATATTTTTCTCACATATTTTTATCACACAATTAACCAATGCAATTATAAGATTAGGACACATATTGTGATTTTTTCTTTAAGTAAGTTTTAGATTATTATATAAAGAACTACTAACCCAAAAATTTCCGGAATGGCTACTTCATCTCCTTGTCTTCGTGGTGCCCACAATATATCTCCATTTGTTCTGCATACCCTTACAGCATCTGCCAGAGAACTGTCTGTTTCTGACTTGTAACAACTTCCACCATATCTGGTGTAGCCATTTTCACATTCTGAATATTTTAAAGAACTTTGATTTGAAATGTCATCTATTTGGGTTGTAGCACATTTCATAAAATATGTCATAATGATTACACTAAAAGCCTGCAAGCATTCCAAGAACTTCAATTGTTATCCTTCTACTAAAGTAACAGGATGTCTCTCTGTCTATGTGTTTGTATGTTTGTAAGAAGGATCTTGCTAACCGCTGAACCGATCAGGTTCTCCTTAACAGGGTAGTTTCTCACAGGTCCTGGAAAGGTTTATAACTATTTTAGGGGAGGGTACCATCACTATGTCAAGAGAAATCACAATAAATCGAATTTTTTTTCATGCTAAGAGATTCTAACACAACATAGCTAGGTATCATAGTGACTTTGAAGCAACATAGTTAGGTATCTAAGAGACTTGAACCAAAAAAACAAACATTTAAAGTGGCACTGGAGGCCTCTAGGGGCATAGCCGCAAGTCATTAATATTTCTAGGTAAGTTTGGTCAATAAAAACCGTGTTAGAATTACACAACATGGGATTTATTGAATGCATTGCTGACTGATGATCTTTTGTGATCATAGCAAAATAATTGATTAAAATAGCAAGACTTAAAACACCCCTAAGATATATGTAATGCATTTCAACTTTGTCTTGGAATTGATATTGGTAAATTGTATGATTTATTTTTATAACCAATATGAATTACTGTGTAATTAGCTGAAATAAATGCAAATCAACAGATGTACAACATTTTACTACTTACAGAAATATAAAGGAGGTAATCAATACTCAACCTGCAACATATGCTGAAAGTGTAGTTTCACCACCACACAGTTGAGAATCTATTCCGGAGCAAGGAAGATTGCATTTGGCTGGAAACAAAAAATTATGTTCCTATTTTAGTATTTGAATTAATATTTAAAAAAAAAATTTCTTACAATTAGGGATATTTTTCAATTGCAATGGATTAAACTCATTTCTACACGAACATTTTCTTCCACCAGTTATCAGAGCCAGTCTTTTACCATTTTCCTAACAAAACAATGATTAGTGTTAATATTACAATTTTTCTTGTCTATTTTTCATCTGAGTACCTTGCAGTGGACTAAACAATCAACAGATGAAACAACATCAATTTCATGTTCTCCTTTTTCTGTTTCATAACACCCGAGGTAGTATGGGACATCTATGTAAATTGTAAATGAACAGAGAAGTAAAATATTTAACTTTCAATTATTATATTAAAGATTTTTAATCAAAAGTTTTTATTTTTATTTAACATGTATTATCATATTTAATTTTCCATAAATATTTTTTAAAAATAGCTTTTTACCTATATTGTATTCTATAGGAGAGAGAAATACATAGCCCCAAACTTTTCTTTTACTTTCTACTTTAATATTAATTGGAAAATTTGTTGGCATGGGTTTTGTAGCCATAAATGGTAGGCTTTCAGCATTTATATTTCTTCTAAATTTCTTTTCAGCAACAAGATCATCTTTCATGTAAACTTGTACTGTATTTACATCTTCATTTTCATAATTCTTGTAAGTAAATCTTAAAAGAAAAGAAAAATACACCAATAAGCCATTACAAGGTAAAAAAATGAAATTCTACCTCCAAAATGTTAGTTAGAGCCGTGTCATTCCTATGGGCTTTCTTCAATCAACTTTATTTGTATCGTAATACCTGTGCCAGAATTTGATCATTCCATGAGGTTGAAATAAGTCAACATATTTTTGAGTTAATCCTATGTCTTCAGGGCTCGCTATACTGGTTTCAATTGTCATGGTGGGGATTGGGTCTGCCCTGCAATATCAATTTGATAGAATCTATTTCAGTTTTAAGTTGATATAGGAAATTGGATTTTTAGTTTCAATAGTTTATTTTTTAGTATTTAATATTGTATTGTCTAAGTTTTCTAATTTAATTGGGATAGAGTAAGTTTGAAATTTTAAAAACTTTAAAATCAACATTGCAGCATTGTAAAATTAAGATTGATTAATTTATAAACAAACCCTTCAACTTCACAATATCCTAAAAAAAGGTATGATTATCATTTATAAAAATACAGGATAAGATAAGCATGAAAACAAAATATCTGAAAATTTTATAAAATGATTTTAAATAAAATAAATTAAATCAAGAAGAGCAGAAGGAATAAGTATATGATTACCAATATGTTCAACATAGTATCCATCCACCATTCCCCCTAAACCTACACTGTCTGAAATAATTATATTTGCAGAATTAGTTTAAAGGGAGAAATATTTAATGATCTTTTCAAAAGGTTATGGTAGATGATTCAGATATAAACAAATTTTAATTATATTTTTATTATTTTAAAATGCTTTGTAAAACTTGATCACACACCTCTTTTACCCTGACACAAAATTCTTCTTTGACTACGACAACTATAGTCAAACAGTTTGTCTGAAAATATGTGGTAAATTTTAAGTATAGGGTAACGATAGTTGACTCTCTTTAAACAAAATTAATGTAATGAATAACAAAAGTAACAGGATGTATGTTTATCTTTATGTTGTGCGTACAAAAGGTTCTGACTAATTACAGAACCAATATGGTTCTCCTTTACAATGTAGCTTTTCATGGGTCCTGGGAAGGTTTATAACTGTTTAGGATACTACCACTTTCCCAAAAGAAATAGCACCCAGAAAGAAATGCCACCAAATCCCCCAATCTTAGGTCCTTATAAAGTAGGAAGCTCTTTGTCTATTTGTTAGGATCTTGCTAGGCATTAAACTAATTAATTATGGGTCCCAGAATAATTTTCTGTCCACTTTTCCCTACATGCTAGAATCACAGCTGCTATCTATAATACAAAGTAGAACGATGTCTGTCTGTCTGTCCCTTAAGATCTCGGTAACCACTGAACTGATCGGATTCTACTCTTCAGGGAATATACCTACTGGTCCTGTGGTGGTTTTAGGCTATTTTCTTGGGGGGGTGGTACAACCCCAACCCTCGCAAAAATAAAAAAAAAATCCCACCCAATTTTTTCTTTTCTTGCGCAGGTACCTATTTTTCTCAAATTTTTTTTTTCTTATGGGAAAGTTAGTTCACATTTAACTACTGGCGGCAGCACCAGTAGTTCTTAATTACCTCTTAGGGCAAAGCCCCTAGAGGCTAGGGGCGAAACCGCTAGTATTATATAAGGTAGAAAAAAAACACTTTTGTAAGATAACCTAACTTTTTTCAAAAAATTAACTTAAACATTGAGCTTTTACTTACTTTGATAAAAGCAAACACATTGTTCATGTTCACCCCGATGACGATCATTATTCGGCTCACCTGGTTGCCACCATTCACTGGAATTTTACAAAAAATGAAACACACATTTTTTCCTGGGTATCTATAAAACAAGCAATGTCCCTTCATAAAACTTATCTTATATTCATAAAATAATAATAAGCATTTTTTTCTAGAAAAATTATAAATTATAAGATTAATGTCAGTTTTGGTAGCCTCAAGGGTCTATAAAACTGGTATAAATATTAATATTTTTATATTTGTAGAAAGTTTCTTTTATACAAAACAAAACATGAATTTTCAGTTTTTCTGACAACCTGTTCTAATTCGGCGGATATTAATCGGTTGCAAAGTCGAACTGGAAAATACCTTTTCCATCTGTCATCATACGAAGGTGTCCAATACCATAGATCATACATAAAGTAGAATTTAAAGTTCTGGACCTCGTTTACTAAGACATAAAATTTATTAAATATCATTTTGATTAACTACAAAAAATTTGTTGGTTTTCGTCAATGAAATATTTCTTAATGATTATGAGATATTAACAAAACAAATCAAAAAAAAAATGTTTACTTACATCCTTTATCATTCAGACCTACGTGGTAATCCTAGAAATACGAAAAGCCACAATTATTGATATTTCTAAAGTGTGAGAGTCTTATTGAGATATTATCCCACATAAATAGATAATATTTTCTTTTTTTAAATGATTTTGTTTAGAATTTAGTGTTGGGCCTGATACATATTTGACTGGATAACGGATGCTGGACACCCGGCAGATTTCTAATGTCAGATAACTGGTTATTAAAGTAGCAAAAAATGTTGTTCATAAACTGGTGTTTTGTTATATAAAATCAGGTTAAAACTTAAAAATTAAGTAAATACTTATTAAGTTGCCCTTTTTTCTAAGCAATATTGCAATGATCTATTATTACTGTCAATCTGTAATATTTACCCTCAATGGTTGTTTTTTTTTCTTTATCATTTTCTGTGTATGAAAGGTAGAAGACTGTAACTGAGTGACTTTTTAAATATGGGTATGACACATAACTGAGTGAAAAGAAAAACTATTTTTTTACTTAAACAAAGCATTTTATGTTACCAAAATACTAAAATTTCCTATAGTAGTACATCTTCATATGAAATATAGGTGTTCAAGTCAATTAGAGGTTCCAGGTATGATCCTGTAGGTCCTGATCAAGCATGTCTCCAGAAATCTTTAAAAGGCTCCTGTGACCATAATTTTTTACATAAACTTAAGCTTTTTTTAATATGTCTTCATTACATATTAAAATTTTATTTTAAAAATCTGTCACCATTTACCCGCTGACCGCCAGCCGCGGTGGCTGGCATCTGCTAAGTTCAGCTACCGACGCTAAAATTAATGTTTGTGATTTCTAATATAAAATTTACATGAGATAAACATTTTCTGAAAATATTGTTCTTCTAGCTTCAATAATAAAAAAAATTTAGCCATATAAAATTTTAAAAAGCCCAACCCTAAGATTACCCCAATTTCATCCAGCAGGGCTACATGATTTTAAACTTACCTTGACAAGAATCCCTCTTTATCTAACACTAGAGGAAACGACTCATAGATGACTTTAGGGGCACTTGAGGAGGTTTTTATTTTATTAAAATTAAAAGAAGAGAGATTAAAATTTGAGGGTTTTTTTTTCAGGGGGAGGGGGAGTCGACCATCCTCTATTAATATTAAGGGGAAAAAAATATTTTTGGGTGGTTTATTTTTTTCTTGGGGCGATTTCTCTTTGGTGGGTGGTGGTACCCTCACCCAAAATAGTTATAACCCTTTCCAGGACCTATCAGAAGCTACCATGTACAGACAGAAAGACAGAATCCTGTTACTTTTATATTAGGATAGAAATTAATTTTTATATAAGAGAATATCTTGGATTAGTTTATTTTAATATTGTTATAATAACTCTTATAATTAAGATGTAAACTTTTTATGTAAATAATTAAGACAAATAAAGAATCAAATAATAATAATAAAAAAAGGGATAGAAATATCTATATGATGTTAAATAATTGTAAAAAACATACCCCAGATCCAAATGTTGATACAATCCATTGAAATTTTTCATTGTTCTCAAAGTTTGCAGGTTGTGAATGTTGCATACTAAAGTTTTTATTTATTTATTTTAAGATTAGTAGGTACTATGATGACATTCATGTTTAAAAATCAGGATATGTTAGTTTACCTTGTTTTACAATGAGACCAATTACTATCACCATCTAGTTTTTCACTAAAGAAATATAAAATCATTTAATGTTGATAATATTTTGGAGTGATTTATATTTCAAAATCTAAAATGCAAGAATATCTAATTATGGTAAAATTTTGAAAAGGTTATATTTTAGATTTGAACATGCGAAAAAATGTTATTGTCTTACCGATTTGCATTTGACAATTTAAGACATTGTTTTCCATCATAATCTTTCCAATCTCCTGGACAAGCTAAAACAAAACAGGTTAAACAAATTATTCTTTGGGTAAGAATCAATAGATTTATTATTCCAGTTTGGCTTCGAATTAATATCCGTTGGATTATAACCAGTTCTGATAAATTATGTATAGCATCTTATTATATCCAGTTTTCTATAAATATAAAAATGTACAATCATAAGAATAAAAACTAGTTTTTTTAGATCGTGCATTCGGAATCTTGGGGCTTAAAAAACTGGTATTAATATTATAATTGTTCATTTTTAAATCCGTGGAAAGCTGTGTATAATATGATGCGATAAATAATTATTATTTTTGCACATACCTATTTTTTGGATCAAATGTTTAAATTAGAATAATAAAAACCTGGGAAATTATTATCATAATATTTAATCTGTCTTGTGCTGATGTAGGTATCCGTTTTCATTGTTGATGTACTATAAAACAAGGATGATAACATTCATAAGTAGCGAAGCAAAAAAATATGAATGGATATCAGGAAAAAATTACTATAAAGCAGTGACATAGTAATACAATAAACATTAATCTTGGTGAAATAGGGAAATCATCAAACCTTTAAAATCACGCAACCTTATAATCATGAAAACTTGAAAATCTAGGAATCGATCTAGCACCGCAATTAATAGACAAATCTTAATGAAACTTGATGGAAATATGTAGAACATAAGCATATTCAATCTCTGATAATTTCAGCCGTCAATCCTGAATCGAGAAAACCATGAAAACCTTAAAATCTAGGAATCGATCTAGCACCCCAATTGATTTTTAACAAATCTTAATCAAACTTGGGGAAAATATGTAGATTATAAAATTAATTATTCCATGAAAATTTCAGCCCTGTATCTTGAAAAGGAGTTGACAAAATCACGAAAACTTGAAAATCTAGGATTAGATGGGCATATGTCATGAGAATATTCACTAAAAATTTCAGCTGTCTAACTTGAATTTTAGCCGAGAAAATCACGTTTCCCCCATAGCGTTAAGGACTGACGGACAGACAAAGTGGATTAAAGAGTAGCTTCGCTACTAAAAATATATCACTAGTAGTGTTTAAATAAATTATCAATAATACAATACAAGTATTTTCAGTACGGCTTAGAATCTGTTTTGATACAACAGAAAATGAATATTAAAAAACATGAAATCAAAATGCTATATAAATATGCTTTAAACTAAAAGAAAGTTAACTTTAGCTGGATTTTTGGGATCAGGTGCAGTACACGGTAAAATGTGCATTATAAATGACAAAAGAGGGGCTACAAATAATCAGGAATAGCAATTAATCAAAATTTTAATTACATCGCACATAAATGTGAGAAAAATACTTTACGCGTGTTTTTTTCAGTCAATCTTTCCCTGATCTATGATAATTACAGGTTATTTAGATGCCTTTTACTGTCGCTTTTAACGATGTGCAATTTCAAAAAAAAATGTTCATCGAGTTTTGAAGATAATCGATCCCAGGAACATTTTGCTGTGAATTCACTATATTCGATTTTTGTTTGTTTGAAATTTATTTGGAACAAAAAAATCTTTTGTTGTTATAAAATTTTTGGGTGGGTTAGTACCTTCTTAAAAGAACAAGGATGACAACATCCATAAAAGCGAAGCTCTGAAACGGTAGGACAAAAGGGCATTAACACTTATATGGTGTCAGAACTGAATAATCAGAATATAAATGTATAACACTCGAAGCAAAATTGTAAGTAAATTTGTTGAAAAATTGCTGGATGCGGAATATGTTTAAGGACATACTTACATTTTTAGGACTTGATTATAGAGTTGCTTTGCTTTTAATATTGTACTTTCTTGTCCCAGGAATCAGTATACCAAAAATCAGATCAATCGGATGACTGGATCATGTAAAAATTTGTTGTTAAAAAAAGTGAAAAAAATCAACATTTTGAAAATGGACGTACGGACATTTTGGCAACGATTATAGAGTTACTACCCTTTCTAAATCGTACCTAACTACTACAGGGATCACCATGCAAAATTTGATGTCGATAGGACAATTCTAACGTGCCTAAATTAACGGAAAAAGCTATCCGTTACGGACGGACCGACCCTAATTATAGAAAAGCTTCGCTTTTAAAAAAAAGGGGGTGGGTTTAATGTTTAACAAGGACTTTTTGTACACAACCCCAATACTTTTAAAAAATCTAAATATTGGCCTCTAAATCATTTTTTTTTTTAAATTAGGCGACTTTTTTAACAACAAAATCTGGGCAGCCGCCAAGCCAAAGGGATTGTTGTAAGAATGTATGAACGTTAGTGTATTGAAAAGGTCAACACTTTTACTAGCTTTGGGTCATGACATAGGTATCCATACATTCAGGTTAAACAGGCATCAACATAATCTAAATATATGTTATTAATATGACAGCTACTACTACTTTTGTTTTTTGTTTATTTAGATCAAGTTAGGTTAGGTTATATTGGGTATCAAGTAACCCTGCAGGGATTAGACACGAGGAAAAATTATTTTCAATTTATCTACAAAACGCTGGAACCAAAAATTTTATTGAATATTGATTTGTTGATTTCAAACCAATTATTCTTTCGAAAAGGGGTAATTTTGTTTGTAATCATTTGGGGAAGTATATCAATTTATCGTCTATTGTCTTATTCCTCAAGACACAGAATCTCTCCTCAACCTTACGGTGTCTATTCTACTTTATATTACTTGCTGTTGTGTAGGCGCACTTTTATTTATTAAACATAACGACATGAATTCTTTTTCTATTCTTATTCTTATGTACATACATTATAACAAGGATGACAACATCCATAAAAGCGAAGCACTGAAACGGTAGGACAAACGGACATTTACACTTATATAGTGTCAGAA